>PVLC010010620.1:0-49809 GCA_004027655.1 Graphiurus murinus | reverse complement strand
CAGTACTGGGGATTGAACCGGCTCTTTCTACCTCCAAGCTACCCCGGGCCCTATTTCTTATTCTTTTTTTTTTTTTTTTTTGGTACTGGGGATTGAACTCAGGGGCATTCTACCTCTGAGCTACACCCCCAGCCCTATTTGTTATTCTTTATTTTGAAACAGGGTCTCACTAAGTTGTGGAGTGCCTCACTAGGTAGCTGAGGCTGGCCGAGAACCCAGATCCTCTGGTCTCAGCCTCCCAAATGCTGGGATTACAACCACGCCCAGCTTGCCTTATTCTTTATTTTGAAACAGGGTCTCATTAAGTTGTGGAGGGCCTCACTGAGTATCTGAGGCTGGCCACGAACCTGTGATCCTCCTGTCTCAGCCTCCCAAGTATGTCTAGGGGTCGTAGCTTGGGGGCAGAATGTCTGTGTTCAGTCACTGGGACAAAAAGGGGCAATCATCAAACAAAACAAAGGTGTGACAGAAGAAATGATGTTGACCAACCACCTAACAGAAGCCAATCAATAGAACCCTAGCTGGCTCCAGGGCCAGGCAGGGGGACCAGGCTCAGTGTAGGTGAACTCCTTATATTCGAGGGAAAAGGACGTAGCACCACTGTCCAGCACTGGTGTCAGCACCTAGGCTACAGCTTCAGCGAAGGTACCAAATTAAGTTCTTTCTAGAACTCCAGGGAGCCCACAGGAGCTAGCAGCAAGGACAAATAAATGTATGCATCTCAGAAAACATATGAATAAATCTGAAGTGGGGATCACAGCACTAAACCTGCTCCTGCTTATCTCGTAAGGTTCTGGCCCACTAGCCTATGAGCGCCAATGACCTCACAGGATGCTGGAGGGAGAGCAACAGATTAACTCAGTGGTTTATAACCAAGACCAGACAAACCCGGGCATGGTGGCACATGCCTGTAATCGCAGTACTTAGGAGGCTTAGGTAGAAGGATCGCAGGTTCAAGGACAGCCTCAGCAACACCTGTTTCAAAGCAAAACATAAAGAACTGGGATATATTTCAGAGGCAAAATGCCTGCATTCAATTCCCAGTACCACCAAAAAAACCCCCTTGACAGGGGAGTCAAGGCAGCCTTTGCTGCTGATTGAAGTCTTGAAGCCTCTTAGTGTAACCCTCAAGCCAGGAAGCAATGCCTATGGTTCAGAACACTATTCTGACAGCCTAGTGTCAGCCCCTCAGGATAACTCCAGACCAGTGAGTCCCAGAACCAAAGGAGACTTGGCAAGTAGCATCCCAGCCCTGATCACACAGACCCTTCGGTAGACTTGCCCGGTGCAGTCCAACGCGCCACTGCCCCCACTCTGCATGCTGTGGTGCCGGCACATGGTCTCAGAAGCCCTTGGAGGCGCGGTGGAGAGAGGCGGCCTGCCCTAGGATGCTGGCCAGTGAACTGAGCAGATGCCCAGACCCACAGCCAGGTGTGCGCCCCCGCACCGAAGAACAGGTATACCAGAACCACGCTGCACGTGGACACACCAACACCCTGCCAGAGCCTACCCTGGGTACAAGTGTACACTCTTGTGTCAAGAAGAAAAGCGGGACGGGGACGCCATAGCCACCTCGGCTGCATCCTCCCTGGAGTCAGGGCAGGCCAAGGCAGCCGGTGTTGAGCAGGGCACTCGCTTCCCTGAGGTCTACCTAACTGGCAGCTGCTTCTCAAAGGAGCTTTTCCAACGGCAGTGCAAAGCCAGTGCTCCCTTCAGCTGGAGGGCGCGAGCTCCGTGACCAGGCACCACAGGAGGTGCCAGGCGCTCCCCTACAGGGCCTCCTGGCCTTGCTTTATGGATGAAGTGAATAAGGCGAAGGAACACACCCTGCGTCACATAGCTAGTGTAAATTGTGGAGTGAGGAGCTGGAGAAACACTAGGCCTTGACAGTCTCCCCAACACTTCTGTGTCCAGCTCTGGAGCTGCCGGGGACACCCAGTCCTACTCCATAAGCAAAGACACAACAAATGATTTCCCAAAACAGTTTTCATTTGGGCACAAGCTCTAACCCTGACCTGTGATCTGTGACCACGGTTTCCAGATGCTGGGACTGGCCAATTCTCACACTCACGCGCTTACCACAACAGAGTCATTGTGCGTCAGGTCGACGACCACAGGCTCTAAAGATTCACAGGTGAGGTCCACGATTTCATCTCCAGCTTCAAAATAAAGCATTGCAGAGCATATTAGAAGGGGCAGTTGGTCTGACAATAAAATTGTTGTTAGTTTAATTAAATGGAAGAGCTTAATTAAACTGAAGGGAAGAATTCAGCAAACAACTCCATCTCTTAAAATCATTTTAGAAATAAAAAAATTAGAAAAATAACATATAGACACTTATCTTCCTAAAACCCAGAACTAATTATTTTGTTATACTGGTATCTAGCTTTGTTATTTTTGTTTCTCAAGAAAAAAATACTAGAAGCTGGGTGTGGGGCCCTGTACCTGTAATCCTAGTACCTGGGAGGCTAAGATGAGAGGATCGAAGACTCAAGACCAACAGTCTCAGCAACATATATAGAGTCCTTATCTCAAAATAAATAAAGGCAGCCGGGCGTGGTGCCGCAACTTGAAATCCCAGTACTTGGGAGGCTGAGATGGGAGGATCTAGGTTCACAAACAGCCTCAGCTATTTAGTTGAGGACCTCGGCAACTTAGTGAGACCCTGTTTCAAAATAAAGAAGAAAAAACATGGCTGGGGCTGTAGCTCGAAGGTAGAATGCCCCTGGGTTCAATCCCCAGTACTGCAAAAGAAAATAAATAAATGTAATTAATTAATTAATTAAATAAAGGCTGGGTGTGGTAGTGCATGCCTGTCATCCTAGGATTTGGGAGGCTGAGACAGGAGGATCAAAGGTTTGAAACCAGCCGTGGCAATTTAGCAAGACTCTCAGCAACTTAGTGAGACCCTGTTTCAACATAAAAAATAAGAGAGCTAGGCGTGTGGTTTGGATGCAGAATCCCCTGGGTTCAAACCTTAGTAGCACAAAAATTAAGTTAAATTAAATAGGGCTGAGGATGTAGCTCAGAGGTAGAATAATACCCCTAGGTTCAATCCCCAGTGCCATTAAAAAAAAAAAAAAAAAAAAAAGCCAGGCATGGTGGCACACACCTATAAATCTCAGTACTTGGGAGGCTGAGACAGGAGGATCACAGGTTCATGGACAGCCACAGATACTTAGTGAAACTCTCCATAACTTACTGAGACCCTGTTTCAAAATAAAGAATATAGGGCTGGGGGTGTAGCTTGGAGGTAGAATGCCCCTGGGTTCAATCTCCAGCACCACAAAAAGTAAAAGAAAATAATATAGGGCCAGCCAGGTGTGGTAGAGCACGCCTGTAATCCCAGTACTTGGGAGGCTGAGACAGGAGCATCACAGACTAGAGGACAGCTTCTGCAAGCAGTGAGACTCTCATCAACCTAGTGAGACTGTTTTAAAATAAAAATTAAAAATAGGGCTGGGGGTGTAGCTTAGAAGTAGAATGCTCCTGGGTTCAATCCTCAGTACCAAAAAATAAAATCCCTGGCATACACAATGCAAAATCAAGACCAAGGCCAAGATCGATAGCCCAAAAGACCACTCTTCTAAGTACTTTACCAACTGGGAGTATGGTTTTTACAAATATCACTGAGAGCCAGGCGTGGGGATACACACCTGTAATCACAGTACTTGGGAAGCTGAGACAGGAAGATTACAGGTTCCAGACCAGTCCTAACAGTGTAGCGAGACTCTAAGAGACCTAGCAAGACCCTATTTCAAAACAAAAAGCAAAAAGGGCTAGGGAGACAGCTCAGAGGTAGAGTGCCCCTGAGTTCACCGCCACCCAACCTCGGGGTGTCACACCCCCACAGGATTGTGTCTAGTCAGGGGAGGGCACATCACTTATCCCAACTTGTCTGGAGAACAGGCGGTGTTTACTGGCCCCGGAATCCCAACATGCTGGAGCAGGCTGGGCCTGCTGTGCAACTTGCCTTTTGAGTGCCAGCACACACCGTGCCTTACACTGAGCACCAGAACCAAGGGGGAAGGACGTGGCCCAAACAGCAGCAGTTCTGCTGGGCAGGTAGGAACAGGCGCAGAGTACTCCTTCCATTTATACAAACCCAAACCCAAACCCAAAGGATTTATAACTATTTGTTTCTCATTGATTTTTTTTTTTTTTTTTTTTTTTTTTTGGTAGTGGTACTGAGGAATACCTCTGAGCTACAACCCTAGCCCCCTTTTTTTTTTTTTTGCGGTACTGGGGATTGAACTCAGGGGCATTCTACCTCCGAGCTATACCCCCAGCCCTATTTTTTATTCTTTATTTTGAAACAGGGTCTCACTAAGTTGCAGAGTGCCTCACTAGGTAGCTGAGGCTGGCCGCAAACCTGGATCTTCCAGTCTCAGCCTCCCAAATGCTGGGATTACAAGCGTGCACCACCATGCCCGGCTCCCTAGCCCTTTTTATATGTTTTGAAACAGGGTCTTGCAAGATTGCTGAAAGTCTGGATAAACTGTTGAGGTTCAGATTGCCACAAACCTGCAATCCTCCCATCTCAGACCCCCAAGTACTGGGATTACAGGCATGAATCACCATGCCTGGCTTACTTCAGTAAGTATGTGGTTAAGATTTTATTCTCCAGTACTGAAGATTGAACCAGGAGCACTTTTTTTTTTTTTTTTTTTTGCAGTTCTAGGGATTGAACCCAGGGGCATTCTACCTCAGAGCTACAGCCCCAGTCCTATTTTTTATTCTTTATTTTTGAAACTAAGTTGTGGAGAGCCTCACTAAGTAGCTGAGGCTGGCCGGGAACCTTCGATCTTCCTGTTTCAGTCTCCCAAGTACTGGGATTACAAGTGCATGCCACTGTGCCCAGCTAAGGCTAAGATTTTTAGAAACAGGACCAGGCATGGTGGCACATGTCTGTCATTGCAAATTCGAAGACAGTCTCAGCAAGTAGTGAGACTCTCATCAACCCAGCAAGACCCTGTATTTCTTATTTTTTTGGCAGTACTGGGGATTGAACTCAGGGGCATTCTACCTCCGAGCTATACCCCCAGCCCTATTTTTTATTCTTTATTTTGAAACCGAGTCTCACTAAGTTGCGGAGTGCCTCACAAGGTAGCTGAGGCTGGCCGAGAACCCGGATCCTCCGGTCTCAGCCTCCCGAATGCTGGGATTACAAGCATGGGCCACCACGCCCGGCTAAGACCCTGTGTTTCTAAGTAAGAAATAAAATCAGGCTGGGGGTGCAGCTTGAAGGTAGAATGGCTCTGGGTTCAATCTCCAATACCACACACACACACACACACACACACACACACGTTTTATTTTACTTATTTATTTTTATTTTTATTTTTTTCGGTACTGGGGATTGAACTCAGGGGCATTCTACCTCCGAGCTATACCCCCAGCCCTATTTTGTATTCTTTATTTTGAAACCGGGTCTCACTAAGTTTTCGAGTGCCTCACTAGGTAGCTGAGGCTGGCCGCGAACCCGGATCCTCCGGGCTCAGCCTCCCGAATGCTGGGATTACAAGCGTGCGCCACCACGCCCAGCTCACACACACGCTTTAGAAACAGTACTGGTCCAATATTTGTTTAGAGAAAGTAACTTGTAATGCATTTAATATATTCTAACTTGTTTTATTTTCTTGAACCAAAAAAGTCTCACAGAAATAAAATAAATCATAAAGCCAAGGATAGTGGCACATGCCTGTAATCCAGTACTTGGGAGGCTGAGACAAGAAGATCACAAGTTCGAGGACAGCCTCAGCAAGTAGTGAGACTCTCACCAGCCTAGCAAGACGCTGTTTCAAAATAAAAAAAAAAAGAAGCCGGGCGTGGTGGCGCACTCTTGTAATCCCAGCATTCAGGAGGCTGAGACAGGAGGATCTGAGTTCGCGGCCAGTCTCAGCTACCTAGTGAGGCACTCCGCAACTTAGAGAGACTCAGTTTCAAAATAAAGAATAAAAAATAGGGCTGGGGGTATAGCTCGGAGGTAGAATGCCCCTGAGTTCGATCCCCGGTACCGCAAAAAATAAATAAATAAATAAATAATAAAAAATAAAAAAAAAGAGCCGGGCGTGGTGGCGCATGCTTGTAATCCCAGCATTTGGGAGTCTGAGACCGGACGATCCGGGTTGATCCGGGTTCGCGGCCAGCCTCAGCTACCTAGTGAGGCACTCCACAACTTAGTGAGACTCGGTTTCAAATTAAAGAATAAAAAATAGGGCTGGGGGTATAGCTCAGAGGTAGAACGCCCCTGAGTTCAATCCCCAGTACCGCAAAATAAATAAATAAATAAATAAATAAATAAATAAATAAATAAATAAAATAAAATAGGGCTGGGATGTAACTTGGAAGTAGTATGCCTCTGAGTTCAATCCCTAGTACCACAAAAAATATATAGATAGATGATAGAAAGACAGATAGATAGATTACAATGTACCTTATACAAAATGACTTTTTTTTTTTTTTCCGGGTACTGGGACTTGTATCCAGAGGTATTCTACCTCTGAGCTATATACTCCTAGCTCTATGTTGTTATTTTTATTTTGTTTTGTCTTTTATGTTTTTGTGTTTTGTGACTACAGGAGTACACCACCATGCCAGGCCATTTTCTTCTTTTAATAGTGTTTCACTAAATTGCTGAGGGCTTTGCCAAGTTGCTAAGGTTGTCCTCGAATCTGTGATCCTCCTGACTCAGTCTCCCAAGTACTAAGATTACAGATTTGCACCACCATGCCCAGCTGACCTCATTCCTTATTAAGAATAGCCACCTAACATAGCTACGTACTGCTACAGCAGTTTCTTACGCCATTCTCTTTCCAGTGGACACAACTGTTGGCTCTCACAAAAACAGCACTCCAGTGGGGAGTTTGCGAACGCTGCCTTGCACAGAGGTTAGAGGTCAGACTGCCTGCAAGCCAACAGTGCTTCACTGGGAAGCAGCTACACCCTTCCCCACCTGAGCTCCTGAGTCCTCCAAGAAACCACTGTGTTCAGAGCCACACAAGCACAACTTTGGATATGGACCAGTCAGGTCGTGGCCCCTAGGCAAAGACGAGTTTCAGGGATTCACTGTAAGAAGGTAAATGCAGAGGCCATACAAAGTCAGGAAGCCCAGGAAGCCCCTTTCATCCTAAGACACTAAGCTGCTTTTCTCTCTCCTTTTTTGAGATGTGTGTGGAGGGGAGGGAGGGACTGGAGATTGAACCCAGGGGTGTTCTACCTCTGAACTACACCCCCACACCTTTTTTATTTTTTTTTTTAAACAGAGCCTTCCTAAGTTGCTGAGGCTGGCTCTGAACCTCAGATCATCCTGTCTCAACCTCCCAAGTACAGGATTACAGATGTGCACCACCACGCCCAGTTTATTTATTTATTTTTTTTATTTGAGACAGGATCTCACTATATTGCCCAGGCTGGCCTTGCTTCCAATCTTCTTGCATCATCCTCTGGATCAGTCAAGATTATAGGCGTGTGCCACCAGGTCTGGCCACTGATTCTCTTTCAAATGTCAGTTCCCAGGCATCACAGTTACAAAAAGAACTTTAATATATGCAGAGCAAAAGGACTTGATTCACACCATTTGACACTCTCCTGGGCAGGCAGAAGGGGAAATCCAATCTGGTCTCTGCCTAAACCAAGCTCTGACACAGGCCAATCTGTTGACAAGCTGGCCGCCTTGGGAGATTTCTCTGTCTTAATGAAAAATAGAAGAGGAACACCAAGTTACTGCATAATGCCAAGCATATCTGGGATGGGAATTCAAACCAACTAGGTGGCTCCAAGGCAGTCTCCCATCTCCTGTGCCACATGGCCAGAGGGTTAAAGCCCAACCAATGGCTGCTTCGAAACCCATGAAGACACAAGTGGCAAAGGAGGCAGGTCTGCTCAGTGTGGCCTTGTGCTATGAATGGCAGGTGACTCTTAAGATTGCACATGTCTTACAAAAACACTGGCGGCAGTTTCTAACACCTAACTCCTAGGTGGCATCTGTCCCGTAGTCCCACCTGCTCCATGCTACTGACCTGGTCCAGTCCTATGACACTATGCTGCAGCAGAGGACGAAACAAGGCTCAGATGTCTACACTGCACATGAGGCACGGCGGCTGGCAGGCTGTCGTGCCCGATCCTACACTACACCACTCCTCTCCGCTCTCGCACACCGGGGTCCAGTGTCCCTGACAATCTTACCACTTTCCACAAGTTCTATGGGTTCTGCTTCCAAGGACATCTCGGGGGCGGAGGCTGCTTCCCGAGCTCGCTTCTGGGCTTGTCTTGAACTTACTGTTCCACCACGACGCTTTCTCTGAGGGCATCAGGGGAAAAGAGTCATATGAGTTCCAGGCTGACAGGGTTTCAGGAAGAATAAACAGGTCAATATAGGAAGGGTTCAACTGAATAAAGCCAGCAATCAGACTTGAGGTTGGGGTACTTTCAAAATCTGAGATACGAAGCTGGGCGTGGTAGCGCACGCTTGTAATCTCAGTACTTGGGAGGCTGAGACAGGAGGATCGCAGGTTCGAGGCCAGCCTCAGCTACTTAGTGAGGCCCTCAGTGACCGAGTGAGAGCCTGATTCAAAAATAAAGAATAAAAAGTAGGGCTGGGGGTGTAGCTCAGAGGTAGAATGCCCCTGGGTTCAATCCCCAGTACCACCAAAAAAAAAAAAAAAAAAACAACCCACAAACTTGAGATATGAGGCCAGGCACAGTGGCACATGCCTGTGATCCTAGCACCTTGGGAAGCTGAGGCAAGAGGATCGTAAGTTCGAGTCTAGGCTGGGCAACTTAGAGAGACCCTGTCTCATAATAAAAAATAAAAAGGGCTAGGGTGTAGCTTAGTGGTAGGGTGCCCCTGGGTTCAATTCCCAGTACCTCGAAATAAAGGAACAAAAACCAAACAATAAAAACCTTGACATATAAAAACACTATTTACAAGCCGGGCGTGGTGGCGCACGCTTGTAATCCCAGCATTCGGGAGGCTGAAACCGGAGGATCCGGGTTCGCAGCTAGCCTCAGCTACCTAGTGAGGCACTCCGCAACTTAGTGAGACCTGGTTTCAAAATAAAGAATAAAAATAGGGCTGGGGGTGTAGCTCGGAGGTAGAATGCCCCTGAGTTCAATCCCCAGTACCACAAAAAAAAAAAAAAAAAAAAAAAAACACTATTTACAGAGATGTGCTCATGCTAGGCAAGCTCTCCCCCACGGAGCTACACACTCACTTCTTTATTTAATTAGCCTAAAAAGCTCAAGTTTCCTTTTTTTTTTTTTTTTTCTTTTTTTTGGTGATTGTGGAGGGCCCTCACTAAGTTGCTGAGGTTGGCCATGGAAAAGCGATCCTCCCGTCTCAGCCTCCCAAGTACTGGGATTAAGGCATGCACCACCACGCCCAGCTTTTTCTTTTTTTCTTTTTTTTTTTGGCAGTCCTAGCGATTGAAGCCAGGGCCTTGCTAGACAAGTGCTCTACCACTGAGCCACATCCCCAGCCCTCCCACAGTGTCTATGTACTGTGGGAAGCTAATCTTTCTTTGGGAAACATGGCCTGTAACCTTTTAGAACTATTAACAGGTGTGACTCACCCTAACAAACCCTCCTTCTAAGCTCAAAGAACCAGTTGATTTTAGCCTGTGCTCGGTGGCTCCCAGGGTGACTGAAGCTGGGAAGGCTCAGGCTCTGTCAGCCCATCTGCACTGTGCCACCTTTGTCCACATCCTTGGCTACTGGTGTGCCAAAATGCTCCAGCCTTTCTGACCTGGCTGACCTCAAGAGGAGCTGAGATCATGCCCTCCTGTGTCTTCCTTCCTCAAGTGACAGCCCCAGTGTTCCTGTGCTCACCCCCATGCCCTGTCTGTCCTGCCTCTCGCTTGCCATGGGGCTGCTGCCCTTCACACGGGGCTCCTGGGACATGCCTCACTCCGAAGCCTCATGTCTTTTGTAGAGGTGTTAGAAGAGCCAAGGGAAGCCGGGCGTGGTGGCGCACGCTTGTAATCCCAGCATTTGGGAGGCTGAGACCGGAGGATCCAGGTTTGCGGCCAGCCTCAGCTACCTAGTGAGGCACTCCGCAACCTAGTGAGAACCTGTTTCAAAATAAACAATAAAAAATAGGGCTGGTGTTTCAAAATAAAGAATAAAAAATAGGGCTGGGAGCCGGGCGTGGTGGCGCACGCTTATAATCCCAGCATTTGGGAAGCTGAGACTGGGGGATCCAGGTTTGCGGCCAGCCTCAGCTACCTAGTGAGGCACTCCGCAACTTAGACCCTGTTTCAAACTAAAGAATAAAAAATAGGGCTGGGGCCGGGCGTGGTGGCGCACGCTTGTAATCCCAGCATTCGGGAGGCTGAGACCGGAGGATCCGGGTTCGCGGCCAGCCTCAGCTACCTAAGTGAGGCACTCCGCAACTTAGTGAGACCCGGTTTCAAAATAAAGAATAAAAAAAAATAGGGCTGGGGGGATAGCTCGGAGGTAGAATGCCCCTGAGTTCAACCCCCAGTACCGCAAAAAAAAAAAAAAAAAAAAAAAAAAAAAAAAAAGGGCGGGGGGCGTAACTTGGAAGTAGAATGCCCGAGTTCAATCCCCAATACCGCAAAAAAAAAAAAAAAAAAAAAGAGCCAAGGGAGATGATGATGGAGAGCACAAAGCACAAAGGGAAATGGCATTAGCCCAAGTCTGTACGCTTTTTGAGGAGACATTTGGTCCCAGGAAACTCAGGCTGTCCTCAAATCTGCAATCCTCCCGCCTACTCTCTTGGCCTCTTCATGCCCTTGGCCTGGCTTCTTCTCAGCCTGGCCTGCTCTGTACCTCCCCTCCACTTGGCCAACTCCTTCACAGCTTCCAAAAACCCCAGTACTTGGGAAGCTAAAACTGGAGGATTACAGATTCCTGGCCAGCCTCAGCAACTTATAGTGAGGACCTCTGCAACTTAGTGAGACCTTGTTTCAAAATAAAAAATATAATAAGGCTGCTGGGGGTGTAGTTCAGAGGGAGAATGCCCTTGGGTTCAAACCCCAGTACCACCAAAAAAAAGCCAACTCTACTCAAAAGTGGTCTCCATCGTGAGGACAGCCGTCCTCCCAGGCTGTCCTCAGGCTCTCCTGGGACACTGGCAGACTCGCCCCTCTCTCTGGCCCTGAGTCAGCTCTTCACAGGAAGCACTAGAAGAGCTCCACTGCTTTGGAGGAAGAGGAACCGTGATTCACAGCCCCAGAAGTTTTCCCACAGTAACTTTTAGGAATTTTAATCCATGTCACCGAATCTCATAAAGACCGCATAGCTTTCCCTGTTCTGACTCTAGCTGTGCAGAGTTGGGCTTTAAGGTAAGGTTTAGAGTATCCATTTTCCTACATGTGAGCTAGGGTGGCAACCTGCAGACAGAGGACCAAGGTGGGGAGTCACCTGCTCTCAAAAGGGGGAGGTGTGTGATGGTGCATGCCTGTAATCCCAGTCCTTGGGAGGCTGCGACAGGGAGGACCACACATTCCAGTCAGTGATAACTGACCTTAGTGAGACCATTTTAAAAAAATAAATAAAAAGGGCTGAGGGTAATTCAGGCATCATGGCGCATACCTATAATCCCAGAACCTGGGAAATTGAGACAGCAGTAAGACTGCCATCAACCTAGCAAGATCCTGTTTCAAAATAAAAATAAAGTAGGGTTGGGGGTGTAGCTTGAAGGTAGAATGCCCCTGAATTCAGTCCTCAATACCACAAAAGGCGGGGACAGGGAAGCTTAGCCATTTTGTATACAAATATCAACAGTGGGTCCGGGAAGCTAAGCAATGGGGGCCAGGGACGGTCAGAAAGAGATGGAAACAAAGGTCTCAAAGGGACCAGAGGGTGTGAACAGAACCTCGCCCATCGCTGTTCACACCAGGAGCTGTCTGCTCAGCCTCATCCTGCCCCCACACCTCCATCTTCACAGTACCACTCGAAGAACTTCTGGAGCCCAGGAGGAGACAATGAATCCGCCTGCTAAGGAACTCAGTGCATCTCAGAACACATTTGTTCTGAATTTAGATCATATGAGCAATCTTACAGAGGAGTAAATAGGGCAGGGGACGTGCAGGTTATCTTCTGTAGAGCTCAAGCGACTCCACATGACATCGGGGTTACACCAAACCAGAGCTGCCTGGAGGCTGTGATGAGAAGTCTGAACAGCATTTACAACGGCTGATCCACTCTGGTGGTCGCCGAGCGTAACAAACTCTTCATTGGGCCGTTACCACTGTGCTCACGTTGAAAAGAGGAATACAACATAAAGGGAAAATGGAAAATTAGGTTGCAAATAATAAAAAACCAGTCTTAATATTTCTAGGACACTGACAATAGCTCAGAAGATACGATACTTGAAATTCTACTCCATTCTGTCTTAGCCTTCTGTCTTGAGGAGTACCGTCCTTAACACCTGAAATTCAGCTAAAGACAGGCAGGCAGGTATAACTAACAGAGGACCCCACACACACTCCTTCAAAAACTAGGGTTACGCCTGGCATGGTGTCACAGGCCTGTAATCCTAGTACCTGGGAGGCTAAGACAGGAGGATCACAGATTAGAGGCTAGCCTCAGCAACTTAGACTCTTTCAAAATAAAAAAACAAAAAAATCAGAAGGGTTGGGGATGTAGCTCGGAGGCAGAATGCCCCTAGTTCAATTCCCAGTACCGCCCTACACACACACACACACACACACAGATTGAATGTTACCTAGAAGCCCCTTTCTGTCCTCCCTTTTAAAGTGCTGCAATGAACAAGGTAGTTAATGAGCCCTAAAAACAAAACTCAGGAGCTGATCGAACGTACTGTGCTCATTGTGCTCCTTGACTCCAATCTAGGAAACAGAAGTGATCTACACCAAGGTTTGCAGGGAGGTTGAATACTCTCAATCTCTTATGCCCACTGGATACTCATCCTCTGGCTCACAACCGACTTAGGGCCAGGTAGGTTTCAGTATCTTCAAGTCCTGAAAAACAAAGATATAAACTTGATAAATCTGCTGCCACCCACACTGTATGACAAAGCTCAGTTAAATAATTTACCAGTCCTTTCTGCCACCTTGGGTGCTCTGCTAAACACTAGGCAATTTATGTCCTTAATCTCACATTTATTTTAGGATATTAATTCTTTTTTTTAAGCCAGGCGTGGTGGCACATGTTTGTAATCCCAGGGCTTGGGAGGCTGAGACAGGAGGATCACAGGTCCACATTCCCTCAGCCCTATTTTTTATTCTTTATTTGAAACAAGGTCTCACTAAGTTGCCGAGTGCCTCACTAGGTAGCTGAGGCTGGCCGCAAACCTGAATCCTCTGGTCTCAGCCTCCCTACTGCTGGGATTACAAGCCTGCACCACCATGCCCAGCTCAGTGAGACCCTTTTTCAAGATAAAAAATAAATAGGGCTGGGGGAGCCAGGGGTGGTGGGACACGCTTGTAATCCCAGTACTTGGGAAGCTGAAACAGGAGGATTGCTGCTTTGCAGTCAGTCTCAGCAATTTGTGAGGCCCTCTACAACTTAGTGACACCTTGTTTCAAAAATAAAAGAATAAAATAGGGCCATAGAGCCAGGAGTATACCTTGGAGGTAGAATGCCCCTGGGTTCCATCCCCAGTACCACACACACACAAAAATAGGGCTGGGGTATATCTTAGAGGTAAAATGCCCCTGGGTTCCATCCCTAATACAGCCAAAAATAATAATTATTATTTTTCTTCTTTTTGCAATGGGGATTGAACCCAAGGCATTCTACCCCTAAACCACACCCCCAGCGATGTTTTTTTGTTGGTACCAAGGGTTGAACACAGGGGCATTCTACCTTTGAACTACACCCCCAGTCCTATTTTTTATTCTTTATTTTGAAACAGGGTCTCACTAAGTTGCAGAGGGCCTCATTAAGTAGTTGAGGCTACCTGAGAACCTGCGATCCTCCTGTCTCAGCCTCCCAGGTCCTGGGATCACAGGCGTGCGCCACCACACCCAGCTATGCCCTCATGTTTATTGGAGCATGTGACTGGGGGGTGAGAGTGGGGCGGCTGATGCCATGCCACGAAGACAAGACGGGGCAGAAAAGCAAGCAATTCCTCAAGGCTGGAGGGTGAGAGAGAAACCCTCAGGCCACAGTACCTAGCTGGGGACTCTGCAAGAATGACAATGTGATCAGGGAAGGGGAAGAGAAGCACTGCTGAGGGGAATTTCAGTGTTAGGAATCTAGACAGGTTGGTCCAAAGGGCTGGAACACTCGGGCAGGAGAGCTGGGGCAAGGTAGAGACTTGAGAACACGCGAACATGTAGGGAGGCTGTAGATAAAGAGCAGCCTTTAAGAGAGAACTAAAAAGGCAGAATCAACATTACCAGAGCCTGGATACTCATTTAGACAAAGCCCCGCATGCATACTGCTGGGAGTGTAGCTCAGTAGTCCACGCCTAGCATGTGCAAGGAAGCCCTAGGTCCATCCCCAGCACTGCAGAACAAACAAACAAGCCAAGGGCCCAGCGTTTGCTTCAGAAGAAAGAAACGCTGGAAACCTGGAATGGACAGCTGGGACTAAGAGGAGGCCGGGGGCACAGTGCAACAGCAGCAAAGGGTGGCACTCCAAGCCCAAACTGCACTGAAGGCAAGCGGGGTACCTAGGAGGCCACACTGCATGCGAAGCCTAAAGTGACAGGAGGAGCCGGGCATGGGGTGCACGCCTGAAATCCCAGGACTAGGGAGGCTGAGACAGGAGCATCACAGGTTCAAGGATGGCCTCAGTGATTTAGGCAGACCCTGTTTCAAAATAAAAAATAAAATAGGGTTGGGGTGTAGCTCAGAGATAGAATATCCTTGGATTCAATCCCCAGTACCACAAAAAGGAAAAAAACAAAAAGACAGGAGTTGCTGCTCAGTGAGGCCCCCTGAAACCTAGTGAGACCCTGTTTAAAAAAAAAAAAAAAGCCAGGCATGGCACAGGCTTGTAATCCCAGTACTTGGGAGGCTGAGACCAGAGGATCCAGGTTTACAGCCAGCCTCAGCTACTCAGTGAGGCTCTCTGCAACTTAGTGAGACCCTGTTTCAAAATAAAAAATAAGGCTAGGGGTGTAGCTTGGAGATGGAATGCCTCTGGATTCAATCCCCAGAACTGCAAAAAAATGTAAGATAAAATAAAAAATAGGGCTGGGGGTGTAGCTTGGAGGTAGAATGCCCCTGGGTTCAATTCCTGGTATCACAAGAAATAAAAATAAAAGATTATCAGTGTATCTACCATGTCATATAGGAATCTGATAGATATAGCTAGAAACCAATTGTTAGGCCAGCAGCAGCAGCAGAGTATTAGACTAGAACCGCCTATCACTGAGTCCCATACCACGGTAATTCCAAGAGCAAAGAAAGGAAGTCAGGAGAAAAGAGGTGGGAGAGGGCACAACAAAAACAGAGTGAGGTCCGAGGATGTGCTCTCATAAGTCTAGCCTGGCCCCATGGCTGGCATGGAGCACTCAAACCACGCCAGGGCAGCAGGGTCGGACAAAAATACCTCCTAAAATCAGAGATCTACCCCCAGCTCTGATTCTCCCACAGTTGCGACACCTGACCCTCTTGTGGCTCCGTAAGCGTTTTCTCCCCTGCACAGAGACAGCAGGTCTCTGCTCCGCAGGGCACTCAAAGCAGTTCTCACTGTGAACTCATAAGAGGCTATTCTGACCACGGCCTGCCTTAGTCTCCTGGCTTCTGGATGAACTAGCCAGGAGAAACTTTTCAAGCTGGTGCTGCCAAAGCACAGAGACACCATAGCCCTATAGAATTCAATCAAGGAATGCCGAGACATCAGTGACTGAATGGGCACTGGCTGGTTCCAGCTGCCTGGCTCACATCTTCCCTTTATAAGTCATAAACTCATAAATCACTTTCATTTTCAGTATCTCCCTAGATGGAATTCAAAAGTAGGATTATAGAATCAGGTGTGATAGGCCATGCTCATAATCCCAGTACTTGGGAGGCTGAGGCAGGAGAATCTCATGTTCAAGGCCAGTTTCAGCAACTCAGCAAGGTTCTCCACCACTTAAGGAGACCCTGTTTCAAACTAAAAAAATAAGCCAGGCATGGTGGTGCACACCTGTGTTCCTAGTACTTGGGAGGCTGAGACAAGAGGATCACAGGTTTGCAGCCAGCCTCTGCAACTTAGTGAGAACCTGTTTCAAAATAAAAAAGAAAATAGGGCTGGTGGTATAGCTCACATGCAGAATGTCTCTGGATTTAACCCCCAGTACCACAAGAAATAATAAATTGAGGCTGGGAGTGTAGCTCAGAGATAGAAAAAAGCTCTTGGGTTCAATCCCCAGGACCAAACAAGGTAGAATTAAAGAACATGTATTGCAAACCAGGCACGGTGGCACACGCTTATAATCCCAGTATTTTGGAGGCTGAGACAGGAGGATCATAGGTTCACAGACAGCCTCAGCAAGTAGTGAGACTCTCATCAACCTAGTGAGACCTGTTTCCAAAATAAGAAATAAAACCAGTCTGGGGGTGGACCTCAAAGGTAGAATGCCTCTGGGTTCAATCCCCATACCACAAAAAAAAAAAAGTACTGCCAGGTACAGTGGCCCACCTGTAATCTCAGTACTTGGGAAGCTGAGACAAGAGGATCCCAGGTTTAAGGACAACCTTAACAATTTAACAAGACTCTCAGCAACCTAGTGAGACCCTGTTTCAAAATCAAAAACATGGTGACACACACTTGTAATCCCAGTACTTGGGAGGCTGAGACCTGAGGATCAGAGTTCGTAGCCAGCTTCAGCTACTTAGTAAGGCTTTCCACAACTTAGTGAGACCCTGTTTCAAAATAAAGAATAAAAAAATAGGGCTGGGGGTGTAGCTCAGAGATAAAATGCCCCTGGGTTCAAACACCAGTACAAATAAATAAATACATATTCACACATATATGGCTGGGGGTGTACCTCAGTGATAGAATGCCCCTAGATTCAATCCCCAGCTCCAAAATAATAATAATGATGATGATGATAATAAAAAAAGAGACTACATATTTGTCATGAATGGAGCTGACTCCCACCAGTAGCCCCCCCTCCTTTTAGCTTTACTATTGGCTGTGCTGGGAGCCAAACCCAGGACATCACACGTGCCAGGTAAATGCTCTACTGCTGAGCTACATCCCCAGCCCTCCCAAGTATTTCCAACCCTCAAATGGTTTCATCTATGGACACAGAATCCATGGGTATAAAGGACTGATATATAGTACCCATTCAAAAAACAAGAATGAAATGCCTGTACATGGGGCATATATTCTACGTGGAAAGATGACTAATAAATGAAGTAATATATAGATTCTATCAAAAGAACAAGAAATTGTAGCTTCTTACAAGGATGAGTGCTACTGAATAAAGCAAAGCAGGCCTTCATCCTCAGGAGGAACTAGAATAAATGTCCCAGGCTCTCATTTCCAGAAAAGACTGGACAAGATAGATGTAGCTTATCACAACTGCTGACTTGGAGGAAGACCCAGGGGGTGCAGTGCTGGGCAGCCTCTCCCAGAGCTATTTATGCCCAGTGGTCTTTCCTGAGACTTTTGCAGGGCCTAGATGAATGAACCTGGTCAAAGCAGAAAGTAGCACAGGAACTTAGCAAGACCCTCAGCATCTTAGCGAGACCCTGTTTCAAAATAAAAAATAAAAAGGGCTGGGGGTGTAGCATGGAGGTAGAATGCCCCCATGGGGAAAGGAGGAAAAGAGAGGGCAGAGTGGGCACTCGCACCCATGTTTGGAATGAGGAATGCTTAGTGATTTGCTGAGTAACTAGGTCTTTCATGACTCATGAAATTATCTTATGAGCCTAATGAAGCCAATCAGCAATCTAACCACAGGCCAAATGGAGGTAGCCAGGGACCATCATGGGAACTAAGGGCAAATGCACTCCTGGCTCATGGTGTGCACTCCTCTTCACACCATGGCATGTGCTTTCTCACTGAGCTCATGGCTTCTTAGCTGTGTGCATATACTGTGGGGGGGGAGGGGCGGGGTAAATTTGGGGTTGAACCCAGAGGCACTCTATCCCTGAGCTATACCCCCAGCCCTATTTTACTCTTTATTTTGAAACAGAGTCTCACTAGGGCCTCACTAAGTTGCTCTTTTTATTTTTTGTGTGTATGTTGGGGCAGGGGGAGGGGGGCGCGGAGGGGGACTGGGGATTGAACCCAGGGGCATTTTACCTCTGAGCTACACTCCCAGCCTGATTTTATTTCTTATTTGGAAACAGAGTCTCACTAAGTTGCAGAGGGCCTTGTTAAGTTGTGGAAGCTGGCTTCAAACCTGCTATCCTCCTGTCTCAGCCTCCCAAGTATGAGGATTACAAGCATGTGCCACCATACCCGACTTCATTCTTCATTTTGAAACAGGGTCTCACTAAGTTGTGTAGGGTCTTGATACGTTGCTGAGGCTGGCCGTGAACCTGTGATTCTCCTGGGATTACAGGTGTGCGCTCTTTCACTCACTAACTCTCGAACATTCTTTTTTTTTTTTTTTTTTTTTTTTTCCCAGTAGTGAAGATTGAACCCAGTGGCAGGGCATTCTACCTCCAGGCCACGCCCCTAGTCTTATTTCTTATACTTTAGTTTGAAACAGGGTCTCACTAAGTTGCAGAGGGCCTCACTAGGTAGCTGAGGCTGGTAGCGAACCCCGATCCTCCGGTCTCAGCCTCCCAAGTCCTGGGATTATAAGCATGCACCACCACGCCTGGCTTCAAACATTCTTTTTTTTTTTTTTTTGTGGTGCTGGGAATTGAACTCAGGGGCGTTCTACCTCCGAGCTATACCCCCAGCCCTATTTTTTATTCTTTATTTTGAAACCGAGTCTCTCTAAGTTGCGGAGTGCCCGGCTTACACATGTGTTTTTGAGGCTGATAAGAATGTTTGAAGTCAGCCGGGTGTGGTGGCGCACGCTTGTAATCCCAGCATTCGGGAGGCTGAGACCGGAGGATCCGGGTTCGCGGCCAGCCTCAGCTACCTAGTGAGGCACTCCGCAACTTAGTGAGACTCGGTTTCAAAATAAAGAATTAAAAATAGGACTGGGGGTGTAGCTCGGAGGTAGAATGCCCCTGAGTTCAATCCCCAGTACCACAAAAAAAAAAAAAAAAACACGTGTATTATTAAGGCCAGGATGCCCTTACCAAGATTCTCTGAGAACAAACAACAGTAAAGGATAAACTGATCAAGAAGCCACCAAAACAGCCAATTCCCATGGCCTTCCACTTGTCACCTGACACAACCACCTCTCTGCTCTCTCTAGATACACATATACATGTATATATACATATACATATATATATATATATATTTTTTTTTTTTTTAAGGGGAAGGGGTGGGCTGGGGCTGAACCCAGGGGCATTCTATCAAGCTACATGCCCCCCTCCCTGGCCCTTTTTATTTTTAAAACAGGGTCTCACTAAATTGCGGAAGCTGGCCTCCAACCTAGGATCATCCAGTCTCAGCCTTCCAAGTACTGGAATTACAGGCATACACCACAGGGTTTTGCTAAATTGCTGAGCCTCAACCTGCATCAGTCTCCTCAGTCGCTGGGATTACAGCGTGTATCAGCCATGGTTTGGATCTTAAATGTTCCCCAAAGCTCATGTATTGAAGCTTGGTCCCCAGATAACAGTATGCCGGGAAAGGTGAGGCCTACTTGGAGGAAGTGATCACTGAGAACCTCCCCCTTACGCACTCTTCTGTCTTCCCAGAGGCCACGATGTGAGCAGCTTTGCCCCACCATGAGCTCCCACCACGATGCTCAGACTTGCCACAGGCCCAAGCGACCTTGGACTAAAACTGAAAAAAAATTAAACTGTGAGCAAAAATAAATCTTCCCTCTTTTTAAGTTGTTTATCTCAGGTAGTCTGTGTGTGTGTGTGTGTGTGTGACTGGAGATTGAACTCGCACATTCCACCTCCATGCTACACCACCAGCCCTATTTTTTATTTTTATTTTTTATTTTATTTTTGCAGTACTGGGGATTGAACTCGGGCATTCTACCTCTGAGCTACACCCCCAGCCCTATTTTTTATTCTTTATTTTGAAACCGAGTCTCACTAGTTGCAGAGTGCCTCACTAGGTAGTTGAGGCTGGCCGAGAACCCGGATCCTCTGGTCTCAGCCTCCGAACGCTGGGATTACAAGCGTGCGCCACCACGCCCGGCTCCTATTTTTTATTTTTAAACAGAGTCTCACTAAGTTGCAGAGGGCCTCACAAGGTTGCTGAGGCTGGCAGCAAACCTGTTCTCATCTGTCTCAGCCTCCCAAGTACTAGAATTATAAGCGTGTGCCACCATGCCCAGCAGGCATTCTATCTCTGAGCTACAGCCCTATTTTATTTTTATCTTGAAAACAGGGTCTCACTAGGTTGATGAGTCTCACTACTTGCTGAGGTTGTCCTCGAACTTGCGATCCTCCTGTCTCAGCCTCCCAAGTACCAGAATTACAGGCATGTGCCACCACCTCGGCTCTCAAGTATGCTGTCACAGCAATGAAAAATTGACTCTGTTCATTGTTCTATGTTCACCTAGTGTTTCTAACCAATGAAACTGCCCAGCAAACTCAAATTCCCATTATGTTCGAATTGTTCACAATTACATAAATCTCACTGGAACAAATTCATGCTTCCAGATAAGTATTTCACAAAAAGGAACTGTACGCCACGTGTGGTGCACACTTGTAATCCCAGTACTTGGGAGACTGAGACAGGATGATCATAGCCAGTCTCAGCTACTTAGTGAGGTCCTCTGCAACTTAGTGAGACCCTGTTTCAAAATAAAGAATAAAAAATAGGACTGGGGGTGTAGCTTGGAGGTAGAATGCCCCTGGGTTCAATCCCCAGTACTGCAAAAAAAAAAAAGAACTGTACTCGACTCCTGGATGTCAGTCACCCACTCTGAGTCTTTCCTGCCACAGTGATATAATTTGATACACGACCAGGGTCCTGTCACTTTCACCCTACTTCAGGGAATTTCCATCCAGCTTTCACGGTTTATCTCAAAGGCTACTTCCACATCTCTCTCTTCCCAGGACTAATTTCACTATTTCTTCTACTGTACTCTAACAAACATAACCCTAAATTGAACATTAACAAAAGCAATAAATAAGGATAGCTGGGCTTAGTGGCACATGCCTGTAATCCCAGTACTTGGGAGGCTGACAGGAGGATCACAGGTTCAAGGACAGCCTCAGCTAGTAGTGAGACTCTCATTAACCTAGCAAGACCCTGTATCAAAATAAAAATTAGCCGGGCATGGTGGGGCACCCACACTTGTAATCCCAGCATTTGGGAGGCTGAGACCGGAGGATCTGGGTTCACGGCCAGCCTCAGCTACCTAGTGAGGCACTCCACAACTTAGTGAGACCCTGTTTCAAAATAAAGAATAAAAAAATACGGCTGGGGGTATAGCTTGGAGATAGAATGCCCCTGAGTTCAATCCCCAGTACCGCAAAAAAAAAAATTAGGCTGGGCGTGGTGTCACATGCTTGTAATCCTAGTACTTGGGAGGCTGGGACAGGAAGATCGCAGATTCAAGGATAGCCTCAGCAAGTAGTGAGACTCTCATCAACCTAGCGAGACCTTGTTTCCAAATAAGAATCTGGCTGGAGGTATAGCTTGAAGGTAGAATGCCTCTAGGTTAAATCTTCAGTACCCCAAAAAGAGAAAAAAAAAAGCAGTCCTGGTGGTGCACACTTGTCATCCCAGTACTTGGGAGGCTGAGACCAGAGGATCCGGGTTCGCGACCAGCCTCAGCTACTTAGTGAGGCCCTCCACAACTTAGTGAGACCCTGTTTCAAAATAAAGAATAAAAAATAGGACTGGGGGTGTAGCTCAGAGGTAGAATGCCCCTGGGTTCAATCCCCAGTACCCCCCCCCAAAAAATGTAAGGATTTTTCCCATTGAAACTATAATCAGTTAAATTATCAAAACCATTATGTGTTTAAAAGAGATGACACATAACTGGAAACAGGAAGGGTATTTGGTGAGGAAAAAAAAAATTTCAGATTGGGGAAATGGAGCCTCACAGCAGAAGTAAAATAGTCACCATCAGGAAACAAAGGGAAACTTCAAAACTATATTGTTCATCACCAGGCGTGGTGACACCAGCCTGTAATCTCAGCACTTGGGAGGCTGAGACAGAAGAAGCACAAGTTCAAGGACAGCCTCAGCAACTTAGTGAGACCCAGTTTCAAAATAGAACTCTACCTGGGGCATTTTCAACCGCAGGACAGAACAGATAGACAAAAAGGTGCTTAGAAAGGAAGCAAATTTTAATACAGGTTAGAAGAAAGATGCCTTTGCAAGCAAGGAAACTTAGCAACAGTCTGGTTAATGTAAGAGATGAAGCTCAGCAGCCAGGTAAATGCCCCGGCTCTAACACCACCTCCCAGAATTGCGAGCAGGAGAGGGAAACTGAGAAACAATAATTAGATTCTTTAGGAATACAATGCAGATGTTGAGGATCAACTCTCTTGAAAATATAATGAGACCCCTCTTGAGTAAAGAAAAAGAGAGGGAGACAGACAGACAATACTGTCCTAATTTGGAAACAATAAAAGATGTAGGTAAACCAGGTATGGTAGTGCAAGTCTGTAATCCCAGTATTCTGAGACAGGAAGGTTGGAACCCAGGAGCATTCTACATCCAAGCTACACCCCCATTCTCTTTTTTTTGCTTTATTTTAAAACAGTCTTACCAAACTGTAGAGGGCCTCACTAAGCAGCTGAGGCTGGCTGCAAACCTGTGATCCTCCTGTCTCAGCCTCTCAAGTAGGAGGATCACAAACATGCACCACCACACCCAGCTATTTCTAAGCTACACCACCAGACTTATTTTATTTTTTTATTTGGAAACAGGGCCACACTAAATTGCTGAGGCTGTCCTCAAACCTGCAATCCTCCTCTTCCAGTCTCTCAAATACCAGCATTACAGGAATGGGATTATGCCCGACTAGTTGTGAATCTGTGTGTGTGTGTTTTACTGGGAATTAAAGCAAGGGGCATTCTACCTCCGAGTTACACCCCCAGTCCTATTTTTTATTCTTTTTTTACTTTTGTTTTATATATATATTGTGGTACTGGGGATTGAACCCAGGGGCATTCTACCTCTGAGCTACACTTCCAGCCCTATTTTATATTCTTTATTTTGAAACAGGGCCCCACTAAGTAGCTGAGGCTGGCCTCAAATCTGCGTTCCTCCTGTCTCAGCCTCCCAAGTACAGGGATTACAGGTGTGCGCCACCACGCCTGGCTTCTATTTTTTATTCTTTATTTTGAAACAGGGTCTCACTAAATTGTGGAGGGCCTCACTAAGTAGCTGAGGCTGGCCATGAACCCTGGCTGAACTCTTTTAACATGGAAACCCCAAAGACCTTTTCATGTCTGATTACTGCTTACTTCCCCAATCCCATCTATTGTCATACTTCTTATACTATATGTTTCAAGTGCAAGAATTTTCTTTCATTTCCTATACCCTCAGCTGCAGGAGCCAGCACTATGTCTTTCTTGCTCACTTCTGTACCCCAAACAGAATGTTTAGCAAAAAGAACTCAATATATTGCAAAAAATATTAATGCATGCATTCTCAAAGAGGACAAAAAACATTCTCATTTTATATACAAAGCAAATATATACACGGTAGGTAAAAAGACATACAGTATACATGTGGCATTAAAATTTCAGGAGGTGATGCCAGGCGTGGTGGCTCACACTTGTAATCCCAGTACTTGGGAGGCTGAGACAGGAGGATCACAGGTTCGAGGACAGCCTCAGCTTCTTAGTGAGGCCCTCCGTAACTTAGTGAGACCCTGTTTCAAAATAAAGAATAAAAAATAGGGCTAGGGGTGTAGCTCGGAGGTAATATGCCCCTGGGTTGAATCCCCAGTACCACCAAAAAAAAAAAAAAAAATCAGAAGGTGATTAGTAAAACAATGTCTGAAAAGCGTTTCTTACAGAGATAGTTAGCTTAAGAAAAGGTCACGCTTCTAATCCCAGTATTTGGGAGGCTGAGACAAGAGGATCACAGGTTTGCAGCCAGCCTAAGCAACTTAGTGAGGCCCCCCACAACTTAGTGAGACACTGGTTTCAAAATAAAATAAAATAATAAAACAGGCTGGGGGTATAGCTCAGGGTAGAATGCCCCAGTACCACCAAAAAATAAAAATAAAAAAAAGAGGTTGATAAAGTCAAGATTGAGGGAGTGGAAGCACTGGGGATTGAACCCAAAGATGCTCCACCCCCAGCCCTATTTTATTTTTATTTTCAACAGGGTCTCTGTAAATTGCTGAGGCTGTCCTCAAACCTGTGATCCCGTCTCAGTCTCCCAAGTACTGGACTTAAGGTGTGCACCATTATTCCTGGCTTAAAGCAAGATTTTTGAATCACAATTGGAAGCTCAAGTTCAGGCAATAACAAAAGTCAACCACAGCCACAGCCACTTCATTCACATCTCCCAATTTCACCTCAAACTCCCAGGTAAAATGGAACCCAATGTCTCTCTCCACCCATCCCATTTAAAAACAATCACCTGGGCAGGGCTCGGTGGAGCAAGCCTGTAATCCAGCAACTGGGGAGGGTGAGGAAGGAAGTTTGCAATTTCCAAGCCAGCCTGGATAACTTGGAGAGATCACGTCTCCAAAAAATAAAATAAAACTATTTTAAAAGGGGAGAGGTCCAAAAAACAACCAAACAGATAGCCAGGGAAAACAAAAAGCTTCCCTTGCCACCAAGAACTAGACTCAGTCCACCGCCAAAAAGCTGATTGTGCGACCTTGGGCAAACCATCTCACCTTTCTGGGCCTCAATCCCCCCCAACTTCAGTGCAAAGAGGAGACCCTAGGCATGGCTCGAAAACTTGGTGCAGCAGCAAATCGGACTTTTGAAAACTGTGAATGTCCGTGGGCGCCGACAAGAATTAAGACAAAAGCTAGAACATCCACAAAAACGGCCCGCCCAAGCTCTATCCTCTTCTCTTCTCCTTCTACAGGTCAAAAGGCGGACAAGTGATGTTCACTGGGAATAGTGCTTTGGGTCTTCGGAATCTGACTGATATTCACACACCACCGCACAGTCGCTCCAGAGCGGTGAAAGGCCGGAGGGGCGCAGAGCTGGGCCGCCGGCCTCAGCTCAGTCACACGCCGTCGCCTGCCAGCCGCGGGGCCGGGTAAAGCTCCTAGAAACTGAGGGTCTACTCAGACCTGCGTTCGTTCTGTGCCCTCCCAGCCTAGAAAGACCCCGCCACACCGCCCAGGCGCCCCAACCTACTCGCAGACCCCACCACAGCGGGGCGACGGCTCAAGCACACAAAGGAGGCGTCCTCATCGGGACACAAAAACCTTGCCCAGGTTTTCCCCGAACGGGTCGCCTTCCCCGACCCCCCGAGTGACCTTGGGCGCACCCCTTCCCGATCCTGAGCCTCAGTTTCCCTTCCTAGATTACGGACGAAGCCCCAGGGCCCGGTCGGCCCGGGTGAGCCGAGCCCAGAAAGAGGCCGCCCAACTCCCGACACCCGTGCAGCACCGGGACCCGAGCGGACGGCGGGGTGGAGCGGGCAGAGCTGGCAGGAGGCCCCGGGGAGGCCCAGCCCGAGCTGCGGGGCCCAAGCGGGGCCGACCCGCGCCGAGAAGGCGCCGAGGCCTCTGCAGGCCGCGAGGCCGCCTGCACCCCACATCTGCCCGGCCCTGACTCGCCGCTCCCTCCCCACGAAGCCTGGCCCTACCTAGAGCTCGTCTAATCCGGCAGGCGCCGCCAACTCGTTGGCTAGAGGAAGCACCTCAGCAAGGTGCTAAGGAGACCCGCTCAAGCAAGACCCCACCGCCTGACACCAACCCACTTCCGCTCGGCAGGGACAGGCCCCGCCCCCCTCACGTCCCCATTGGTCACTGCGGCCCTTACTCCCGCGGCCTACCCGCTAAGGAGGCATATTTTCAATTCTACTGGATAATAAAACCATCTATTACCACTTTGAAACCAGCCTCCTTCCGGTCCCGCCCACGCGCGCGCGCCCCAGGTCCCACTTCCCGCGATAGCGCCGCCGAGGCCGCCGCGCCCGCAAGTCCTCTTGGGAGTTGTGTCCCGAGCTGGCTAGCGCCGGCTGTGAATGACCCGCGCGCCCGACGCGTGGTCTCCACAGCCAGCCGGCTCCACGCCTACGGGTTCCGAGCGCTCCAGCACTTGTACAACTGGCCGCATGCAGCGGGCAGACGACACGGAGCTGGAAGTTAAACCCTGCCAGCCTATCCGCGCCCCACTCCGGCCCTCAGTTTCCTTTCCTGTTGAGGAGGCCTTTGTGAGGATCGGGACGCGGCTCGAATCTACGCCGATCCGCTGGAGACCGGGCCTGGATCCGCACCACTTAGGCCAAGCCCTGGATGAGCGTGTTGGTCCCGGGAAGCACCTACCCCGAAAGCTCAGCTCGTCCCATCGACGGGAGCCCAGAAGGCCCTCAGCCTAGACGTCTGGCAGGTCTCCCCGGAGGAAGCGACCTCGGCGCTGAGGACTGGAGGAGGAGGAAAGAGAAGAACG
The DNA here is from genome assembly GCA_004027655.1 of Graphiurus murinus. Lineage (NCBI taxonomy): Eukaryota > Metazoa > Chordata > Mammalia > Rodentia > Gliridae > Graphiurus > Graphiurus murinus. The sequence goes on along the minus strand of PVLC010010620.1, from coordinate 23,293 downwards.
TCTCAGCAAGAGAACGAGTGTCCTACAGCCTGGGGAAAGGCGTAGCAAGAGATGGCATGCCCAGGAAACTGCCGACTGCCTTTCCAGTATGTGAAGGAACTCAGGCATGGAGAAGAGGAGGCAGGAATCATCTTGGAGCGCCCAGATGCGAAGTCACCTACTGAGTGCGGGCTGTCTTGCAGGCAGTAGGTGTTCAGAAAGGAAGAACGACCTGAAAAGGAACATTCTTCCTCCGGATGGGCCTGGGAAAGGGCCATGCCCTAGGAAGACTCAGAAGGTCTCAGGCGTCTCTGGGGCATCTCATGCAATCATGCAACTCCAAGAGTCCAGAGAGAGTGCAGTCTCTTGATCTGTCCTGCCCGAGTTTGAAAAGCAACTCCATTGTTTAGGCAAGTCTCAGCAGTCCTCTGGCCTGTTATGTGGGAAAAGTAATACCTACCTCCTAGGAAGAAGGTGGAGGTTGGAGGACTCAAGGAGGTACTGCATAGGTGCATGCAAGGCCGCTCAGGGGCACCACACACCACAATCAGTGGTTTTCTGGAGCTCTGGTTCCTGAGCTGAATTGGGCATGGGTTTTGCAATCAGGGAAAAAAAAAATAGCCTGCCTTGTCCCTATTGTCCTGAAAACACTAGACCTCCTCTGTCCCTGGCTATCATCTCTGGTTCCTAGTCACCTTCAGACAGATGTGAAGTTTGCCTCAAATGCCATAAACGCCATGGGATAGATAGCCTAGCTCTTACCTATGACAATTTACATACTTGCTGAGTGTGGTGGCACACACCTGTATAATCTCAGTACTTGAGAGGCTGAGATAGGAGGATCACAGGTAATAAGGCTGGGGATGTAACTCAGAGGTAGAATGCCCCTGGGTACAATCCCCAGCACCACAAAAAAAAATAAGGGGCTGGTGGTGTAGCTCAGAGGTAGAATGCTACTAGGTTCAATCCCCAGTACCACAAAATATATAAATCCTTGATAAGGTAGACAACTGAAGTGCTAAAAATAAAATGAGATTCTACATGTATAAGTGCAGTTTAAAATGTTTAAGGAAATTTCAGTTCATAAATGAAGCCACACATGACTAAGCAAAATAGTTCAAAATGACCAGCTTTGTAAATAGAAGGTGGATAGTAATTTGTGTTTCATAGCCTAAGAAAAAGTTAGGATTTCCTATTTGTAATTTTAATACACTGAAGTTGTGATATTGAAAAACAGAAGCACCATAAATACCACTTATGTCTCAAAAGCTGCCTCGAAGTCTTCTCTGAACCCCACTGAACTGTGCCCTCACCAATGGCTTCTCCCTTGGGCCTGGGACAGCACCAGCTTGGAGACTTCTGGCATGTCAGTGCTGAGTGCAGATTCCTGGGCCTCACCAGTTGCTGAGCCTCTCGCTAGATTGTACAACTCTCCAAAGAATAAGCCCCTGCCTTTGTGTGTCTTCTGGCTAGCCTGCTCAACTCCCCAGACGGTCCAGAAAGAGCACTGAGAGCAATAGCAGGGCCTTATGGCTGGCACACTTCCTGGGGAAGCTTGATTCTTAATGTCCCATGCAGAAATGGAGGGCAGGGGTCCTTCTTGTGAAGTCCCTGGGGTCTTGAGAGTGTAAGTTGGCTGTTGCTTTGGAACAAATCACCCCAAACTCAGTACTTTAAACAATGGGTGTTCATCACTGTTGCTCATGAATCTACAAGTCGGCATGGGAGGGAGATGGTTCTGGTCCTGTCTGGCCTCATGTGCCAGGGTCTAAAATGGCCTCAGGGACAACTGGCTCTCCTCCACAAGTTGTCTCATCGTGACAGACCACCCTGGTCATGCTTACATGGGGCCCGGTAGGGTTCCAAGAGAACAAGTGAGACCTCCAAGACCGCTTGAGGCCCAGACGCTGAACTAGCACAGGGCTACTTTTGCTGCACTCTATTGGCCAAAGCTTTTGAAAGCCAGACTCAGGGACTGGGAACAGTAACTCAAACTTTTTTTTTTTTTTTTTGCAGTACTGGGTATTGAACCCTGGGGGCATTCTATCTCTGAGCTATACCCCCAGTCCTATTTTTTTTTTTTTTTTTTTTTTTTTTTTTTTTTGTGGTACGGGGGATGGAACCCAGAGGCATTCTACCTCCAAGTTAAACCCCCAGTCCTATTTTTTTATTCTTTATTTTGAAACAGGGTCTCACTAAGTTGCGGAGGGTCTCACTAAGCAGCTGAGGCTAGCCTCGAGCCCGGATCCTCTGGTTTCAGCCTCCCAAGTGCTAGGATTACAAGCATGCGCCACCACGCCCGGCCTATTTTTTAATCTTTATTTTGAAACAGTCTCTCTCAGTTGCGGAGTGCCTCACTAAGTAGCTGACGCTGGCTGTGAACCCGGATCCTCCAGTCTCAGCCTCCCAAGTACTGAGATTACAAGTGTGTGCCACCACGCCTCAAACTCTCGATGGGAAGTTTAAAGTCATAAGGCAAGGAGTGTGCATACAAGGAAACATCTTGCCATCAGTCCACTAGACACAGCGCCATAACTTGAGGGAAGGACCCCAGACCTGCTCCCACCCAAGTCGGCATGGAGCAGATGCCCCAGGTGCTCTCAAGCTAGTTCTGAGCAGACACTCAGTCGGGAGGATGGGATGGGGGAGGGGATCAACACTGGGCCCCCAGATTTCTTTTTTTTTTTTTTTTTTTTTTTGTGGTACTGGGGATTGAACTCAGAGGCATTCTACCTCCGAGCTCCATCCCCAGCCCTATTTTTTATTCTTTATTTTGAAACAGGGTCTCACTAAGTTGCAGAATGCCTTACTAGGTAGCTGAGGCCTCGAACCCAGACCCTCCAGTCTCAGCCTCCCAAATGCTGTGATTACAAGCGTGGGCCACCACACCCGGCTGGGCCCCCTGATTTCTGTTCCACCCAGAGCCACACCTAATAGGTGCTGGGCAACTTCCCCCTTGCCACAGTGCTTCAGGCAAGGATGTAGACCTGCCCCCACTGCAGGAGCTGGCTCTGCACCAGCTCCATCAGTTGGGGCCAGTGACACTGCACATCTTCCATGTTCCTGCCTCTGGCTTGCCAGTTATGGGAGCTGATAAATCCCTTTGAAGCCTTGGAAACCAGAGGGACTCTCTGGACCAGTCATCGACATCTTCCCTCAATAGCAAACGAAATGGGTTTGAATCACACAATACAGCTATAAGAGAAGTTATTTTTATTTCTTTAAATGAAATTTAATCTACTCCCAGCTCTAATTATTAAACAGAGATGTGAATTCCTCTCCTTTCTAACCTGGGTTGTGGGAAAGTCCTGGGGTTCTGATACAACTCTGAATAACGAGGTAGAATTCTGAGCCTTTCTTCTGTTCTTGTTTCTGCTGAGATGCCCCCCCCCCCCTCCCTTCCTGGTCTGAAAGTACTCTTCCCAGCTGAGGGGCCATCCCCTCTACAGGCCAAGGAGAATGTGGAGGGCTTCTCTCCAGAACAGTCGTCCACAGGGCAGCTTCCAGCCCCTAACCCGGCTGCTTTCACCCCTAGGCCTTTCTCAGGGCCGCACCTGCCCCAGCACAACCACCCTCCCCTGGGCCAGCTGTGCCCACAGTGGCCCCAAACTTGTTGATTCTGGGCTCCTTGGGTGATGCTGCAAAGAGGCGCTCTAAAGTCACCCCCACTTAGCTCTGGATCCTGTACCTCTTTGAGCGCCGATGCCAAGCGGGAATGGGAGGTTTCTACGTGCCAAGATCGCCGAGAGGATCCAGATAAGGCATGGGTTGGGCCAGCACAGTTGGCGCTCCAGAATCCTGCCGCGTGCACAACCGCAACCCGGTCTTAGGATTCCCAGGCAGAGCCACGGGAACAGGATTGAGGGCGGGGATTCCAGGTTTCCAAGTGCGGAGGGATAGCCCGAGTGGGCGCCGGGAGCGCTTACTGGGTGGCAGGACAGGGCTAGGCAGGGTCTGGGCCTGGGCGGCCAGATTTAGCATATAAACATGCAGGACGCCAGTTAAATTTTAACTCCAGATAAAGACGGGTTTAGTATAACCCCCCACCCGGCACCCCAACCCGGCGTCCGGCCGTTCAGGCGGCCTCCAGGCGGCGCGGGGCCCCGCACTGCAGCTTCCGCAGCCTGCGCTCGCGGCTCCGCTCCACCTCCTGCCAGTGCTGCGCCTCCAGCTGCGCCTGCGGGCGGGCGGCGGGGTCGGAGCCAGGCACCGGGCGCCCGTCCTCGCCTCCTGCCACCCCCGGCCCGGCCCCCGCGGACGCGTGCTCCCCGGGGCTCACCCGCGGCGGGCGGCGCGCGGCCCGCGACACCGGCACCTGCGGCGGGGCCGCCAGCCTGCGGCGCTCGGCCGCCCGCTCCTCGATCCTGCGCTGCAGCTCCAGCACGCGCTCGTCCTGCAGGCTGGGCGCGCCCGCCGCCGCCTGGGCCTTCTTCTTCTCCCACCTGGACCGGCGAACGGGGGCAGGGTCACCGTGCGCGGGAGGGTGGGAGTGGGGGCCTGCCAGCCCCTCTGCCCTTGGAATCTCTTGATCTTTTTGTTCGTTGGTTGGTTGGATTTTTTGGTTTGGTTTGGTTTGGTACTGGGGATTGAATCCTGGGGGCACTCTACATCCGAGCTATACCCCCAACCCTTTTTATTTTGAAACAGGCTCTTGCTAAGTTGTTGAGAGTCTATAAGTAGCTGAGGCTGGCCTCAAGCCTGCGATCCTCCTGTCTGAGCCCCCCAAGTACTGGGATTAGAGGCTTGCACCCCCACACCCGGCTTATCTACATTTTAAAATATTTATTTATTCATTTATTTTTGTGGTACTGGGATTGAACCCAGGGGCATTCTACCTCCGAACTACCCTATACCCTAGCCCTATTTTTTATTTTTTATTTTGAAACAGGGTCTCACTAAGTTGCAGAGGGCCTAAGCAGCTGAGGCTAGCCAGGAACCTGAGATCCTGTCTCAACCTCCCAAGCACTGAGCTTTCAAGCATGCAACACCACGCCTGGCTCGCGTTTAGTTTCTATTTTGAAACAGGGTCTTGATAAGTTGCTGAGGCTGTCTTTGAACCTGGGATCCTCCTGTCTCAGCCTCCTTCCCAAGTACTGGCATTACAGGCATGTGCCACTGCCGGGCTTGATCACTGCTAATTCTGTGGCTTGTGTCTCTGCAGAGTCTCCACATATAGGCCATGTTCCTGTCCTTCCATAGCCCCCCCCCCCCCCCCCCGGCTTGCTCTGGTGTAACTGCACATGGTGCTGGAGGTGGTGGTCCCCCAAGCACTGAACCGCTCCTGAAGTGCTGCTGCAGAGCTGGTTGCAGGCATGGGCCTCCTGGGACTCTGCTAGCCAGCTAAGCACACTGCGTTTGGCCAAGGCCAGCAGCTGGGACATGGGTGAGGTTTCCATGGTGAAGTGCCACTCCAGGACCTGTCTGGCCAGCCAGCCCTCCCCGAGCAGTCCCCAGTCTGAACTGCAGCTAGAGCAGCAGCGGCTCAGAGGGCCTGGAGATGGACTCATTCCCATCAGCAGTGAGTTAGTCCTTCTCCGTCATCCCCCCCTCACACTTTCTCCCGGGCCCAGTGTGCTCTGCTGTGATAGGTCCTCTGGACAGGTGTCCCTTCCTGGGCAACCAGGTCAAGATCCAAAGGCTTTTGTGTCCCTGGGTGGTGTGGGGGGATGCCTACCTGTGCCTGATGGGGTTGCCATGGGGCTGGAAAAGTAAACACAGTGTCTCCAAAACAAATAAGCAAAAAGATATGTGGTGTGTGTGTGTGTGTGTGTGTGTGTGCATGTGCATGTGCACATAAGCACAATATGTGTGACCTAGATATTGATTTAAAAAGGAAAAATGTAGCCAGGTGTAATCCCAGTACTTGGGAGGCTGAGACAGGAGGATAACAGGTTTGCGGCCAGCCTCAGAAACTTAGCAAGGCCCTTCACAACTTAGTGAGACCCTGTTTCAAAATAAAAAATAAAACAGGGCTGAGGGTGTCATCGCTCAGAGGCTGAATGACCCTGGTTTCAATCCCCAGTACCAAAAAAAGGAAAAAAAAAAACTTGATAGCAAACAATCTTTAAAAAGTTTTAGCAAGCTGGGCATGGTGGTACACACTTGTAATCCTAGTATTTGGGAGGCTGACATAGGAGGATCACCGCCAGCCTCAGCTACTTAGTGAGGTCCTCTGCAACTTAGTTGAGACTCTGTTTCAAAATAAAGAATACAAAATAGGACTGGGGGTGTAGCTCGGAGGTAGAATGCCCCTGGGTTCAATCCCCAGTACTGCAAAAAAAAAAAGTTTTATCAAAAACTAGTCATGGTAGCACACACTTGTAATCCCAGTATTTGGAAGGCTGAGACAGGAGGATCCGGGTTCTCGGCCAGCCTCAGCTACCTAGTGAGGCACTCCGCAACTTAGTGAGACTTGGTTTCAAAATAAAGAATAAAAAATAGGGCTGGGGGTGTAGCTCGGAGGTAGAATGCCCCTGAGTTCAATCCCCAGTACCGCAAAAAAAAAAAAAGAATAAAAAGGACTGGGGGTGTGGCTCAGAGGTAGAATGCCTCTGGGTTCAATTCCCAGCAAAACACACACACACACACACACACACACGCACACGCACACGCACATACACACACACAGTTTTAGCAGTCTTGGGATGGTGTGAATGCAGACAGGATATTTAGGCAGTGTTGGAATCTGTGTTACCTTTCCTGGTTGTGTCATGGTGCTATGGTTATGTAGGACATTCTTTTTTTAGAAAATGCAGCCTACAATGTTCAGGAATGAAGCATCTGATGCCTGCAAGCACTTCCGAATGGCTCTGCAGACAGACAAAAAGCTCGCTAGATGAAGCACATATGGCAAGAGGCTGCACCCACGACCTAGGCGCAAAAGTCATGGGCAGAGCCGGGCGTGGTGGCACACGCTTATAATCCCAGTATTTGGGAGGCTGAGACCAGAGGATCCGGGTTCGAGGCCAGCCTCAGCTACCTAGTGAGGCACTCCACAACATAGTGAGACCCTGTTTCAAAATAAAGAATAAAAAGAGGACTGGGGGTGTAGCTCAGAGGTAGAATGCCCCTGGGTTCAATCCCTGGTACAGAAAAAAAAAAAAAAAAAGTGAGGGGGACATAGCTACACAATTTGCCACAATTTTGCAAAAATCACCTTCTAAAACAGAAGGGGTGAGGAGTTAGTTACCTAAGGCCCCTGCCTGGGTCTCGCACCCACCTGAGGGCGGCGGTCCTCCCCAAGGCCTCTCGGCACAGCGAGATCTGCTCCACCGTGTTCCGCAGCTCCTGGCTCTTGGCTCGCTTGCCCTGGATGATCTGATCCCGCTTCTCCTCCTCCTTGCGCCTCTGGCTCTCTTTGAGCAGGGCCAGCCGTTCCCGCAGCTCCACGACAGACATCTCCCCTTCCAGGCCGTACCCCGGGATCTGACAGGCGGCAGGGCGGGCCCCACACTGGCAGCCGTGCAGGCCTGCCTCCCCCCCCCCCCCCCCCCCCCCCCCCCCCGCCCCCGGCTTCGGTTCTGCCTGTGTCTAGCTGGAGCCGCTCTGTGTGGGTCTGACTGGACGTCTCGGCTGGGTGCCCTCGCCCGCTGGGGCAGGCCAGGCTCCTGAGCCTGCTCCCACGGCAGCCCTGCGCGCCTCTCCCCGCTGCCTTCCCATGGGCCTTCCAGGAGCCCTCACCTCCCGCTCTGCCCAACCCAGACCTCCGCCTCCCACTGGTTGGTTGAGTCGCTTAGCTTCGGTGGTGGCTGCCTCACCCCGTGGCCCGAGGGGCCGGGGATCGGGGTGGGTGGGATCCGGCCGGCTTTGGGACCTCCTTGAGGCCTCACCTGGGTCAGGTCCACCAGCTTGCCCTTGCGCGTGGGCTGCGCCTCCAGTGCCCGCAGCTGGGAGATGAGCTCACAGCGCCGCCTCTGCTCCTCCTTGGCCTCCTCCGCGCTCTGCTGCAGCAGCTCCCGGCTCTCCTCCATCACCTCCTGGACTTGGGGACCGAGCAGGGTGCTGAGGGAGCCCACCAGCTGGCAGCACTGGGTAGGGTTCACCTCCACCTAGGAGTTCCTCGTTCAGGTCCCGGGTCCCTGGCCAGCTGTGGCTACGTGCAAAGGCCCCCTCCCCCAGCCCCAGCCTGCCCTCCGCGGCACTGGCCCTCACTGACCACGGCAGCTCACCCAGGCCAGGATGCCTGCCGGCCCAGGACACCAGCGGTGGGGTGGACCGGGCAGGCCTCCCGGGCCTGGTCCCCGCGTACCTATCTGCCTCCGTCCCTTCAGGAGCTTCATCTGAGCCACCTTGACGTTCTTCTGCGCCTCCGTCACCTGCTCCACCACTTCCTTCATGGACTTGGCCTCCTGGAGGCGCCGCTCGGCGCAGAGCTCCATCAGCTCCGCAGTCTGCTCAGACAGAGGACCCGCTGCCATGACAGCCAGGCTGGGTTCCCCTCCCGCCCTGGGGGTGCACCAGGTCTGGGGGTGCACCGGCTCCTGCCCCCCCTCCGTCACCCCAGGACTGGCAGCTCCTGGCGGTCCCCTCCAAGTGGGCCTGCTGGGAAAGTTCCACCGCACCTCTTCCTCCCTTCCTCCTGGGGAGCCTGGGGGTCACGTCTGCCCTTTCAAGCTACCCACTGGGTGGGAGCTCTCGGTATTATCTTTGCAGCCCTTCTGAATTTTTTATTTTTACATTATCTATCTATTAATTAATTAATTAATTTTGGTACTGAGGATTGAACTCAGGGGCATTCTCCCTCCAAGCTACACCCCTAAGACTAGTTTATTTTCCAAACAGGGTCTTGCCACTTTGCTGTGGGTCTCCTGTTTCAAAATAAAAAATAAAAAGGCCTGGGGGTGTATCTTGGAGCTAGAATGCCCCTGGGTTCAATTCCTAGTACCCAAAGAGAAAAGAAAGAGCGTGACCTTGGAGTACGCCCTCTCTGCTCTCCATGGGACACGTCTAAGGAGAGACAGAGCTCCGAGCCGGAGCTGGTCCAGGGGCCCCTGGTCCTCCTCTGGGAGACCCGCTAGCAGGCACGCGCTCTCCAGGGAGTGCAGGTTGGGAGCCCCACCGGGCAGCCTGTCCCAGCTGGAGGAAGAGCCAGGGCTGGGAGCTCCTAACGTGGTACCAAGCACACCCACGAGCCCCCTGCAGGAGAAGACCCCTATGTAGCATGTCCACCTTCTAGAAGTTTCTGCAGGACCTCAGGGCTTCCTCCTGGTTACCCAGAGGTCCACAGACCAAGCGCTCCTGCTAGTGGGAGTGAGAAGGCAGGTGGAGCAGAAGTGCTGGTCAGTCGGTCCACTCCTCCAGATCCTGCCTGCTGAGGCAGGGACAGGCAAACCATGGGAGGAAATAACCCCAAATCAGCCGGAAGGACCACGCCACGGGGGGCGCCAGGCGACAGCAAGCCATGGCGCGGTCCCCAGCACGTCACCTCCTCCTTCTTGTGATTGGCCTTCTGCTTGTTCTCCTGCACGAGGTTCTGCCGGGCCAGCGCGGCCTCCTCGTGGCTGAGCTTCCCCTGCAGCCGCCGGCACTCGCCCGCGGCCAGCTGCTCCTCCCGGTCCTTGGCCAGCATCTTCTTCTGCCACTCGAAGAACTCGGAGAAGTCCCCGGCCCCGTCTATGAGCTTATCAATCCTGGGGAGAGAGGGAGGAGGCAGAGCTTGGGGCCCCTCCACCGGAGGCGGGGGAGTGCTCCCCCAGGCCCCAGCTGCTCCTCACCTGCCTGCCTGTGCTCCCCAGCTGCACCCTCCCCTCCCCCAGCCACTCGTTTGCCCACCTGTCCGCTGTCTGCCCACCTGTCTGTCCATCTACTCATTTGTCAGGTTGGCACCTAAACTCCTGCCCACTGCCCAACCCTTGGACATGGAAGGGTACACCTGCATGGCAGGGGTCAGCACAGGGGCTGGTGGCCATGGGAGGGACACCAGGAGGGCTCCAGGGAGGAGGTGACCTGAAGGGAGGTGTGTGGCATTTGCCAGTCTCCTCCTACCCTGGTCTCTCCCCCACTGAGCCAGAATTATCTTTGTAAGTTGTGGTGTGAGTTCAATCCCCAGTACCGCAAAAAAATAAAAAAGCTGGGCGTGGTGGCACATGCTTGTAATCCCAGTACTTGGGAGGCTGAGACCTGAGGATCCAGGTTCGGGGCCAGCCTCAGCTACTTAGTGAGTCTCTCCACAACTTAGTGAGATCTTTTTTCAAAATAAAGAATAAAAATAAGCCGGGCGTGGTGGCGCATGCTTGTAATCCTAGCATTTGGGAGGCTGAGACCGGAGGATCTGGGTTCGAGGCCAGCCTCAGCTACCTAGTGAGGCACTCTGCAACTTAGTGAGACCCTGTCTCAAAATAAAGAATAAAAAATAGGGCTGGGGGTATAGCTCAAAGGTAGAATGCCCCTGAGTTCAATCCCCAGTACCGCAAAAAAAAAAAAAAAAAAAAAAAAAAAAAAGCACTTGGGAGGCTGAGACAGGAGGATCGAGGCCAGCACACAGTAAATTAGTCCAGTTTAATAAAGTCTCAGTGGGCCACTGAGTCTGACTTAGGAAACCTAATATTGTGTGTGTGTGTGTGTGTGTGTGTGTGTGTGTGTGTGTGTGTGTGGTTACTGGATATTGAACCCAGGAGCATTCTATATCCAAGCTACACCCCCAGCCCTATTTTTATTTTTTATTTGGTGAGGGGAGGGTACTGGGGATTGAACCCAGAGACATTCTACCTCTAAGCTACACCCCCAGCCCAATTTTATTTCTTATTTGGAAACAGGGTCTCACTAGGTTCCTGAGAGCCTCACTAAGTTGCCAAGGCTGGCTTAGAACCTGTGATCCTCCTGTCTCAGCCTTCCAAGTACTGGGATTACAAGCCTGCACCTAGCTTTATTTTATTTTTTTGCGGTACTGGGGCATTATACCTCCGAGCTACACCCCCAGCTCTATTTTTTTTTTTTTTTTTTTTACTTTATTTTGAAACAGGGTCTAAATTGCAGAGGGCCTCACAAGTTGCGAGGCTGGCCACAAACCTGCCATCCTCCTGTCTCAGCCTCCCAAGTACTGGGATTACAAGCCTGCACCACCACGCCCAGCTTTATTTTTTATTTTGAAACAGGGTCTCACTAAGTTGCAGAGGGCCTAAGTTGCTGAGTGCTGAGGCTGGCCTCAAATTGGGGATCCTCCTGTCTCAGCTTCCCAAGTACTGGAATTACAGGGGTGCACCACCATGCCCAGCTTTTTCTTTTTTTTTTGCGGTACTAGGGATTGAATTCAGGGGTGTTCTACCTCCGAGCTATACCCCCAGCCCTATTTTTTATTCTTTATTTTGAAACCGGGTCTCACTAAGTTGCGGAGTGCCTCACTAGGTAGCTGAGGCTGGCCGAGAACCCGGATCCTCTGGTCTCAGCCTCCCGAATGCTGGGATTACAAGCGTGAGCCACCACGCCCGGCCCAGCTTTTTATAAGTAAGTGTATCCCTGAGTTCCGTGAGCCGCTCTAGCAATGACCTGAGGAGGGGCGTGTGGAAACCCTGGTTTATAGCTGCTGTCAGAAGCACAGGTGAAGCCACCCGGGGATGTAGTTGGCCCCTGAGGGGTGGGGTTTGGACTGAGTCCTCAATGTGTGGAGCCGATCCTGTCCCCAAGTGGATGGCATCAGAAGACAGTTGCCTTAGAGGACTCGGCTGGCGCTCAGTGGCTTGCTTGGTGGCTGGGGGAAGCGCCCCACACCTGGGGTGAGGAGCTCATTGAGTGAGAGAACAGGAGAAACCGGTGTGTCCCCCAACATCTCAGGAGCCCCGAGCCCCTTCCCTGCCGAGCTGCCCAGGCACTGGGCCCCTCCTCCTGCTTTGAAGGTGTGCAGAGGCCAGAAGAGGAGATGGGGTCCCCGCCGCCCCTCACCTCTGCAGCTCCTTCTCCACCTGCCGCTGGTACAGGGCCCCTTCCCGCAGGATGGCTGCTGTGTTCAGCTTGACGGGGGCGTTGTCAGGCTGGGGGAGAGCGGAGGGGCTCAGGAGCAGCATCGGCCCTCCCCTTTGCTCCCAGCCCAGGTCCTCCTCCCAGCCGCAGGGCGGGGCCATCCCTGGGGCCCCTGGGTGCCCTGTTGCCGCATCAGAGCCTCCAGGGGCAGAGCAGGTGGGGAGGTATGGGCGCCCGGGAGAGGCCCCTCACCCTGAAGAAGGTCAGCTTTGGAGTCTTCCGTATGCGAGGCGGGAATTGGAGCGGCAGCTTCTTCTTGGAGTCCTGCAGACGTCAGGCAGAGGCAGCCTGGCACCTAGGCCCTCGGGGAGCGCCCCCCCCCCGCTGCCCTGACTCCAAGTGCGCCTCAAAGTGCTCCCACTCTGGCCCTGGAGCGGCATCCCTGCCCTTCAGTGCCCTCCCGAGTCTTGCTGGGTGCCGGGCCAGCCAGATGGGAGCACAGAAGGTACAGGACCCCCTGGGCCAGGGGACGGTGAGCGGTCCCCAGACTGGGTGGCTTGGCCGCAGGGCTCAGCAGCCTTCTCTTCAGGATCTCGCGGGCCCCAGGCCCTTTCCTGGGGGGCTGCCTGAGTCTCTGCCCCTGCCCCACCTCCTGCTGCCCACTGAGCGGGCACAAGTGAAGGGAACAGCTGGTACAGGTGTGCGCGGGCAGTGGGCCATCTGCAGAGAACTAACTTCCTTCCTTCCTTCCTCCCATCCATCCATCCATCTTTCCTTGTGGTACTAGGGCTTGAACCCGGGGCATGCTACTTCTGAGCTACACCCCAGCACTATTTTATATTTTATTTTGAAACAGGGTCTTGCTAAGATGCTGAGGCTGGCCTCAACCCAGTGATCCTCCTGTCTCCGCCTCCCAAGTCCTGGGTCTAGAGGTGTGCACCTCTGCTCCCAGCTGAGGACGGCCTTCTAGGGATGCTCCTTCACCATCTCTCCCTGGCAAACAGCCCTGGCTTCTCTCTCCATATGGAAGCACAGAATGCTCAGTGCATGCGGGGCATCTGGACATCCAGAGCCCGCTGGGCTTCCTCTGGTGGCCTTCCGCCCGGTCTCTTTGGATGTGCCATACACGTCCAGCCGCCTGGACGTGGGCGTGGGCCTGGGTGTGGGCGTGGGCCTGGGTGTGGGTCACTCCCATGTCACTGGGAAAAGACTAAATAAGTGGCTTATTGTGCCATTTCAGTGTTGGAAAGCATTTTTTATTTTTTTTTTTTTTGCAACGCTGGAGATTGAAGCCAGGGCTGAGCTCTGTCTCCAGCCCTTTTTTAAAAATTAATTAATTAGCTAATTAATTAATTTATTTTTGCGGTTCTGGGGGCTGAACTCAGGGGCATTCTACCTCCAAGCTATACCCCCAGCCCTACTTTTTATTCTTTATTTATTTATTTATTTATTTATTTTTTGGCGGTACTGGGGATTGAACTCAGGGGCATTCTACCTCTGAGCTATACCCCCAGCCCCATTTTTTATTCTTTATTTTGAAACCGAGTCTCACTAAGTTGAGGAGTGCCTCACTAGGTAGCTGAGGCTGGCCGCGAACCCGGATCCTCCGGTCTCAGCCTCCCGAATGCTGGGATTACAAGCGTGCGCCACCACGCCCGGCTATTTTATTTTATTTATTTATTTATTTTTTTGCAGTACTGGGGATTGAACTCAGGGGCATTCTATCTCCGAGCTATACCCCCAGCCCTATTTTTTATTCTTTATTTTGAAACCGAGTCTCACTAAGCTGCAGAGGGCCTCACTAGGTAGCTGAGGCTGGCCGCGAACTCGGATCCTCCGGTCTCAGCCTCCCGAATGCTGGGATTACAAGCGTGCGCCACCACGCCCGGCTACTTTTTATTCTTTATTTTGAAACAGGGTCTCACTAAGTAGCAGAGGGCCTCATTAAGTAGCTGAGGCTGACTGTGAACCCAGATCCTCTGGTCTCAGCCTCCCAAGTACTGGGATTTCAAGCGTGGGCCACCACGCCCGGCTCCCAGCCCTTTTTAATTAATTAATTAAAAAATATTTTTGGTACTAGGGGTTGAACTCAAGGTCATTCTACCTCTGAGCTATACCCTCAGTCCTTTTTATTGTTATTTATTTACTTATGGCACTGGGGATGGAACCCAGGTGCATTCTACCTCTGAGCTATATCCCCAACACTTTTTTTTTTTTTTCGGTACTGGGGATGGAACCTGGGGGCATTCTACCTCTGAGCTATAGCCCCAGCCCTATTTTTTATTCTTTATTTTGAAACCGAGTCTCACTAAGTTGCGGAGTGCCTCACTAGGTAGCTGAGACTGGCCTCGAACCCAGATCCTCCGGTCTCAGCCTCCCAAATGCTGGGATTACAAGCGTGCACCACCACGTCCGGCTGTCTCCAACATTTTTTATTTTTTGTTTTCTTGCTAGGTTGCTGAGGCTGTCCCCAAACCCTCGATCCTCTTGTCTCAGCATCCCAAGTCCTAGGATTATAGGTGTGTGCCACCATGCCCGCTTTTATTATTTACTTGAAACAGGATTATGCTAAATTGCTGAGGCTGGCCTCAAACCTGTGACCCTTCTGTCTCAGCCTCCCAAGTATTGGGATCACAGGTGTGCACCACCATACCTGGCTTTTTTTTTTTCTTTGTCTGAGACAAGGTCCCCCTACATTGTCCAGACTAGCCCCCTAATTCCTGGACTCAAATATTTCTCCCAACTCAGCTTCCTGAGTAGCGGGAAGTACAGACGCCACCACTCCAGGCAGGAAACACTTTGTGTGTGTGTGTGTGTGTGTGTGTGTGTTTTACTGGGGATTGAACTCAGGAACATTCTACCTCTGAGCTACATCCTCAGCCCGATCTTATTTTTTATTTTGAAACAAGGTCTCGCGAAGTTGCGGAGGCTGGTCTCAAACCTGTGATCCTCCTCTCTCAGCCTCCCAGATACTGGGATTACAAGCCTATGCCACCACGCTGGGCCAGGAAGAACTCTTTTTGCGGTACTGGGGATTGAACCCAGGGGCATTCTACCTCTGAGCCACACCCCCAGCCCTATTTTTTATTCTTTATTTTGAAACAAGGTCTCACTAAGTTGCGCAGGGCCTCACTAAGCAGCCGAGGCTGGCCGAGAATCTGGATCCTCCAGTCTCAGCCTCCCAAGTACTGAGGTTACAAGCGTGCACCACCATGCCTGGCTCAGGACGAGCTTTGTAATGACTTGAGAAAATGCCCCCTGCAGCTGGCGGGGGCAGGGGGCGAGGGGGGGCTCTACCTGTTCTGGCGGCTCCCTGCGACAGCGGGGCATGGCGCATCGCAGCTCCTCCATGTTGGCTCTCAGCAGCAGCTCCTGCCAGGACACCACGCGGCTCCTGCCCATCCGGAGCCACCGGCACCCGCGGCCCCAGGGGTCGCCCCCCCCCTCCCCAGGAGGCGCCCTGGCCACCTCGGCTTTGTGGCGGTTGTACCGCTTGATCAGCTGCAGCAGCTGCTGCTCCTTGGGGCCCGTGTAGGTGCTCCTCGGGATCTGTGGAGAGTGGGCCGGCTCCCGTGGTCAGCGGCGGCGGTGACGTGGAGGGGTCTAGAAGTGCCAGGCCCCTGTGGCCAGTGTGTGGGGGAGGGGCAGGTGGCCCCAGTCGGCGGGAGAGTGGACAGTGCCTGGAACTGAGCTGCTGGGTGTGGCCCGAGCCCCACTGGGCATGGGTGGGGCTGGGGTCCCATGGGTGTGGAGCTGAGCCGGGGACGGGGGTGCGGCACCGAGGACCCCTACTCGGCCTGGATTAAATGGCCTGGGCCAGCAGGGAGAGAGAAGGGGAGACGTCCAGCTCCCCAGACTGAAGGGGCAGGCAGAGGATGACTCGGGCAGAGGGGTACAGGAGCGTCAGGGACCCCAGGAAAACGAGCTGCCCTGCAGAGACACCCACACACCAGGTGGCGAAGCCAGCCTCCCGAGTCCATCCTCCTTGCTCTGCCTCTAGCCTCCTGCCCCCACTTCCGAGGCCCAGACCCCACGCTGCAGGATCCTGGCCCACGCCAGGCTCTCCCCTGTCCCCCTCCTGCCCTGCCCTCTGGCCTCACTGCCCTCCTCAGCAGTGGCAGCAGAGGGGCTGGGGGTTGGCGCCAGCTCGCCCAGCAGGTGTCCTGTCCCTGCTCCTGACAGCAGGGGTGTGGACGGCCTCCCCTCCTCTCCTGGTTCCCTCCTCCTTCCCCCGATGCCCTCCAGCGCTTGGGGCAGCTGCACTGCCCAGCCTCTGCACCTGCTCCGCTTGGACCCTCTTCCCATGACAACCAACCTGGGACTCACTCGCTTCTTCCATGCCTTCTTCTTTTTTTAAAATCATGTTTGAGGGTCTCTATCTTTTTTTTTTTTTTTTTTTTTCGGTACTGAGGATTGAACTCAGGGGCATTCTACCTCTGAACTATACCCCCAGCCCTATTTTTTATTCTTTATTTTGAAACAGGGTCTCACTAAGTTGCGGAGTGCCTCACTAGGTAGCTGAGGCTGGCTGTGAACCTGGATCCTCCGGTCTCAGCCTCTCAAATGCAGGGATTACAAGCTGGCATTTTGTAACTGCTGAATGAATGAATGAATGAATGAATGAATGAATTGGAGCAGCCCTCAGCCCAGAAGAGGAAGGGGGTCCTGGCATGGGGCAAGGTGGGCAGGGTGGAGGGCTCAAGTCTGCAGTTCCTTGTGCAGGAAAGGTGAACGTCCACCAACATCTCACAGTTTGCAGGACAGTAAACATAGGGTTGCTTAGCAACAAGGTCCCTGGTCATCTATCCATACGTCCGTCATCTATCTATCTATCTGTCCAGCTATCCACCCATCCATTCGCTCATCCATCAAGCCATTCATCCACCCATCCAGCCACCCACCCATCCATCTATCTACCTTTTCATCCATCTACCCATCCATCCATCTGCCCATCTACCCACCCATCCATCTATCTACCTTTTCATCCATCTACCCATCCATCCATCTGCCCATCTACCCACCCATCCATCTATCTACCTTTTCATCCATCTACCCATCCATCCATCTGCCCACATAGTCACACATCTATCCTTTTATCCATCCATTCATCCATTCATCCATTCACCCACCCACCCATCCATCCTCCATCCTCCATCCATCCATCCATTATTTACTGAGTGTCTGCTCTGGGCCAGGACTATGCCGTGGCCTTGAGAATGTCCGACGAGTGAGCTGGATGAGGTGGTAGAGAAGACATAGGAAGCAGGCCCACACATTTACTAAGCAACGCTAGGAGGAAAAGGAACTTGGGTCAATGAGAAGGAAGGTAAGAGAGAGGCCCAACAGAGCTGAGGGTTCATAAGAAGCTCCTGGGAAGAGAGATTTAAGGAGACCTGAAGGTTGGCAGGGCTGGGGCGGGGCTGGGACCTCCCAGCACCGCCCTCTAACCTCCGTGCAGGCCTCTGTCCTACGGGGAACCTAGATTGGCTCTGGGAGGCCGAGCTGCCCTCTCACGCTTAGGGTGGAGCCCAAGACCAGCCAGGATATTACATCCCTGATGATGGCAATCAGCTCAAGGCAGGCGTGAGACCTAAGCCGGTCCAATCAGACTTTTCCAAGAATTCTAGACCCAAGGTGTCCTCTCATGCCTTGAATCCTGTATACTGTGGGTGTGAGGCCTGGATTTTTTTTTTTTTTTATTACAGCGCAGGATGTTAGCCCAAAGATGGAGTCAATTTACAGAGGGGACTAGGGGAGAGAATCACAGAGAGGCACTGCTGGAACCCTGATGCCTGTCTTACTCCAGTCACGAGTCGGCCGGCAAGTGGCCGATTGTCTAGGCCTGCCTGAACGGCATTTTTCCATTACGTGCCGTTCAGAGCATCCTGGCTGCGGGGGAGACGGAGAGGCCCTTGGCCCAGGGGACAGATGTGCAGAGGTCTGGAGGTGGGGATGGCTATGACTAGGGCTCACGTAGACAGATGTCATCACAGCTCCCCCAGCACCTGCTAAGGGCCCAGCATGCGGTGGGCTGCAGGCCAGCACTCTCGTCTTCCCGGACAGGGCATCATGGTGTGGTTCTGGTCTGCTCCACGGCATCCTCGGCCAGGAGGAGCCCAGCCCCCCACCACTGACCCGGACATCCGGGTAACACAAACTTGTGTCCATCCCACACGCCTGACTCACCGGTCTCGCCTTGGCCATGGAGGGGACTGGCTCAGGCACAGGGATGCCCCGGGGCTTGGGGACAGTCAGGTTGAACTCCTTGGGCTCTGTGACCTTCGCCTTGGTCCTGAAGGCAGAGGTTTGAGTGGCAGACACCCCCTCCAGCTGGTCGACCAGCTCCTCGACCTCCGGCTGCCATCTTGAAGGCAAAAGAGGAGACATCCCTTGGGTCACTCCCTAAGCAGGTCAGTAAGGGCTGGCCCTTGGGGCCTGGGGGACCCCCAAGCGCCTGGGTCTCCCTCGGGGAAAGGCGGCGATGGGACCAGCGGCTCTTCTGTGGTGTGTGACTACTACTTGTGGACGTGGTCCAACTGCACCCCTGCGACAGATGTGGAAACTGAGTCCGGAGGTGCCGGCAAGCGGGAGCTGGGGTCGGGGGCTTCCCTGCTGTGGGCATCCAGGCTCGGGACAGAGAGCTCATCTGGGCCAGAGCAGATGGCACAGATGGAGGAAGTCGGGAGCGGGAGGGGCAGGTGGGGAAGGAATGTTCTGGAGCTGCGCCACTGGCCGCAGGTGGAGGGAGCTGTGGGCGCTGGGGGGGCACCCCCTGCAGGGAGCCGGCTGTCCAGGTGCAGCTTTGGGGGGTGAGGTGCTCTGGAGGGGGACTTGGGAAGAGTTTGGGGGCCGCCCTGACGTCCGGGCCCCACACCCCGTGGCGCAGCCTGCGGTCACCAGCCCGTCGGTGCCCTTCCTGTGCATGGCTTCAGATAGCTCCTGCCTCACCCTGAGGAGCAGGGCCCAGGCAAAGGAGGGCTCACTCGAGGGTCGAGAGCAAGAGGCTCCCCGGGGGGCCCCTAGCCCGGCGGGTGGGGGAGGGGCAGCAGGTGTGCGATGGGCTGGTGGCCAGGTGGGCTGGGGAGGGCTGGCGGCAGGGGTCGATGCCAAGGGGCGGTCCCCCTTTCTCCTGGCGATTTGTCCTGAGGGACAGCCGCAGGAAGCAGCTGGTGCTGAGGACCCCCTGGGTGAAGGAGCAGCTCTGGGGGTCTCCCCTGCGCAGCTGGCACGGGAGTGGTCTCCCTGTCTGTCCCCAGGAAGACAAGGTGGTCTCCTGCATCCTTTCAGAGGGGAGACGACTGGGACATCCGTGGCCCCAGGGCCCCCCATCCCCGCCACCAAGGCGGCTGAGGGCCTGGCTGAGCAGCGGTGGGATGGTCCTGCCCGTGAGGCCGGCCTGCCTAGAGCTTGCCCCAGGCCCACGGGGCAGCAAGGGGAGGTGGCGAGGCCAGCTATGGGGTGGCGGGCCTGGGAGCAGGACCCTGGAAGAGCCTCGAATGCGGTAGGAGCTGAGCTTCTCACTGCCCCTTGGGATCCACAGAGAGCCGGCTCCACCACGGAAGCGCCGATTCCCGCCTCTGGCCCCCGGCCATCGGAACCCGCCGGCCACGAGGTGCCACTGGCCTGGCTCGTCCCCAGGCTGCGTGGCTGGAACACGTCTTGCTCTTCCAGCCGCGGGTTATGGGGCCAGAGCAGGGCTGGGGGAACCTCTCCCGCCCACACGGAGCACTTTCTGACCTCAGCAGGGGCTCGATCCAGTTCTCCTTCACGTGGGCCGTGTCGTAGACGAGGCTCCACTCGTCCTTGATCCACGAGCAGAGGTTCAAGGGGTTGAAGAAGAACCTGAGGAACTGGAGGAGGGGCGTGAGCAGGGCAGGGGGCTGGAGACTGCGCCCTCAGCCCTGTCCCTCATCCCCACAGTCCCCCGGGGGGAGGGGGCTCCACCCCGCTCACCTGCAGCCCAGTAGGGCGTGACCTTGCAGGGGGCACCTGGAGCACCCTACACCCCACTTCTTTTTTTTTTTTTTTTTTTTTTGCGGTACTGGGGATTGAACTCAGGGGCATTCTACCTCCGAGCTACACCCCCAGGTCTATTTTTTTTATTCTTTATTTTGAAACAGAGTCTCACTAAGTTGCGGAGTGCCTCACTAGGTAGCTGAGGCTGGCCTTGAACCCGGATCCTCCGGTCTCAGCCTCCTGAATGCTGGGATTACAAGCGTGCGCCACCACGCCTGGCTCCATTTCTTTTTTTTTTTTTTTTTTTTTTTGCAGTACTGAGGATGGAACCCAGGGGCATTCTACCTCCAAGCTCCACCCCCAGCCCTATTTTTTATTCTTTATTTTGAAACAGGGTCTCACCTAGTTGTGCAGGGCCTCCCTAAGTAGCTGAGGCTGGCTATGAACCTGCGATCCTCTTGTCTCAGCCTCTCAAGTACTGGGATTACAAGTGTGAGCCACCATGCCCAGCTTCCCACACCCCACTTCTGGGCAAGCTGTTGGTGGGGACACATGGAAACTGCCTGCCTCTTGACCTCCCATGGGCTCTGGAGTTCCAGAGTGGGTTGTGGAATTGTGCTATTTCCTGAGTACACCCCACCAGGGCGCTGCCAGGGGGCAGTCTGGGGAGCCTCCTGACTGCACCCAGCCCCCGGCAGTGGGCGGCTGGGCCTGGCTCTGGAATTGAGGGTGCGTCCCCTGGCCAGCGCCTTGCAGGGGACCTGCCCTTGGAAGGCACTGGGCTCCTGCAGGCCATTCCTCGGCCCCAGGCTCCCAAGTCTGACAGCTCTGGTTCCAGAGAGCACAGGGCTTGGGCAGCCGCGGATGCAGTCGGAGCCCCCAGTCGGGGGCCCCCGCTTCCTGGCAACACGACATCTGGTGTCCTAGTGGGGTGCCCCAGGGCACAGCCCAGGCCTTGGGAGTATCGTTTTGGAGGTCATGCATTTGGAGGTGGCTGGGAAGTGGCAGGCTGACCAAGGGATGGTGGTGGGCAAGGCCGTGGGCCAGGCAGGACCTCTGGTCCCTGTGGCCTCTGCCGCCTGGTCCCCGCCTGTCTCCTGCCTGCCCCCCCCCCCAAGCTCCCTTGTGGTCTCTACTCAGCAGCAATGGGACCCTTCTAGGGCTTTCCCCTGACCCCATGCTGCAGCCTGCTCACCCCCTTCACCCCAGTGGCCTCTCCCTGCCTCCCCGGTGGCCACTGCCCAGAACACCCCCCCCCCCGGCACCGGCCCATATCTCTCCATCTTAGCTGGCTGCTCCCTTCCACCGGAAGTGGCAGCTGTGCCCTGGGCCTGGGGTCTCCCCCTCTGTCCTGCTGGTCCACACTGGTTTGGGTCTGTCCCATTCAGGCTTCCTGGGACCGAGCGCGGTTCCACCCCACAGGCGGCCCTTCCAGTCCCGATCCTCACGAGAGGCTGTGGGTGGGGAGCAGTGCTGCTGGGGACCCTGGAGTGGGGTGGGGCTCCGGTGGGCCTGAAGCAGCCCTCTGTCTACAGATTCCATCTGCAGTGAGTGGAGGTCCTTGGAGCTCCCCTCTATGTGCTATGTGGGGCCTGGGCCTGGGATGGAGGAGGGAGGGCCACCGTCTGACCCTGCCCCTCTGGGCACCCCGGGGTTCCTGTGGGCTGTCGCCACAAATCCCCAGAGCTCTCCGGGTTGGTCGGTGGCCAGGCACCGGCGTGGGGGGCACTGCTCTGCACTGGCCCTGAGTGTCAGGCGTGGTGGGCACCAGAGTGTTGGCAGTCACCACCACAGGACCCGGGGCACGATGAAGGTGGACCCTTGCTCTGCCCGACCCGGGCTTCAGCACTGCAGCCACAGGGCACAGGGCAGAAGCCAAGGGCGGGTCCTCGGAGGAGAAGCTGGCCCGGGGGGTCTCAAGGCCTCTCTGAAAAAACGGTACCGGTTCTCCTCTCCCTCCTCTTCCTCCTCCACCTCCTCCTCCTCCTCTTCTTTTGCAGTACTGCATATAGAACTCAGGGGGCCTCTACAATCCTCCTGCCTCAGCCTCCTGAGGTGCTAGGATTATAGGCGTGCGCCACCATGCCCAGCCAGTTTTGCTTCTTTTTCATAAATCTGAAGCCCTTGCTTAAGAGAGCTACAAATACGTATCCATCATGAACTATCTGTGTTTATAGGTAGACAGGAGAAGGCAGGTTTGGCAGGGGTTAGGTGGCTGGCGAGCTGCCTGGAAGTCGAGGAGCTGAGGTCCTGGCGGGGGCTGCTGCACAGGCCTCCCCTCCCCCAGCCCTACACAGCTGGCTGCTTCTGTCTTTTCTCCAGGGACTTGCCCTTCTGGACTGGCGACTGTCCCCTCCAAGTGGAGTCAGGAAGAGCAGCCCAGTGGCCAAAAGAATCGTCTTGGTCCTCACGTGCTGTGTGACTCTGGGTGAGTGACTTCTTCGCTCTGTCCCTTTCCTTGGGCTCCTCCTGTCTCAGCCTCCCAAGTACTGGGATTACAGGCCTGTGCACCACATCTGGGTCTGAATCAAATTTCCCTGGGAACCAAGAGCCCGTTCTCCCCAGGAGAGGGCGCCTATGGAATGAACCCCCAGAGCTTCTCTCATTAAAATGGACTGGGAGGCAAGACGCAGGGGAGTCAGCGCCCCCCCCCCCACACACACACACTGCGGCGCCCTGGGCTCACCTTGCACGTCTTGCGCACGGGCTGGGACTTGACGATGCTGCAGAAGAGCTGGAAGCCAAGCTCGTCCAGCTGGAAGGTGGCCAGGTAGCAGAGCACTAGGGAGAGAGTGCGGCGTGAGGGGGGGTTGACCTGACCTGGGGGGCATCTGCCAGAGGCTGAGGGCCCTGCAGCTGCACTGTGGACACCTCTCCCACCGAAGGCCTCCACTCTGCCAGAGCGCAGGACTGGTACCCAAGCGAAAAGGAAGTGTGGCAGCACACGCTTGTAATCCCAGTGCTTGGCAGGCCGAGACACGAGGATTGTAGGTTTGAGACCAGCCTCAATAACTTAGTGAGACCCTGTTTCAAAATTTAAAAAAAGAGTAAAATTGGGCTGGGGGGTGTAGTTCAGAGGTAGAACACCCCTGGGTTCAATCCTCAGCACTACACGAGAAAAAAAAAAGGAAAGAAAGAAAATGCCCTACAGAAAATATAAACATGGATCTCAAGCTGGGCGTGGTGACACACGCTTGTAATCCCAGCATTCGGGAGGCTGAGACCGGAGGATCCGGGTTCGCGGCCAGCCTCAGCTACCCAGTGAGGCACTCCGCAACTTAGTGAGACTCGGTTTCAAAATAAAGAATAAAAAAATAGGACTGGGGGTATAGCTCGGAGGTAGAATGCCCCTGAGTTCAATCCCCAGTACCGCAAAAAAATAAATAAATAAAGAATAAAAAATAGGGCTGGGGTGTAGCTCGGAGGTAGAATGCCCCTGAGTTCAATCCCCAGTACCACAAAA
>PVLC010010619.1:10129-49932 GCA_004027655.1 Graphiurus murinus | reverse complement strand
TTTTTTTTTTTTTTTTTTTGCAGTACTGGGGATTGAACTCAGGGGCATTCTACCTTCGAGCTATATCCCCAGCCCTATTTTTTATTCTTTATTCTGAAACTGGGTCTCACTATGTTGCGGGGGGCCTCACTAGGTAGCTGAGGCTGGCCACGAACCCGGATCCTCCGGTCTCAGCCTCCCAAATGCTGGGATTACAAGCTTGCACCACCACGCCCGGCTCTCAGCCCTATTTTTTATTTTTAAACAGGGACTCACTAAGTTACTGAGTGCTGTAGGTCTTGAGCCTGCGATCCTCCTGTCTCAGCCTCTCAAGTACTGGGATTACAGTGTGAACCACCATGCCTGGCATCTTTTATTCTACTTCTTAAGCAACATACGTAAATAAACTTAAATTCAGAGCCAAGCATGGTGGTGCACACTTGTAATCCCAGTACTTAGAAGGCTGAAATAGAAGGATCACAGGTTCATAGCCAGCCTCAGCAACTTAGCAAAGCCTTCTGCAACTAGTGAGACCCTGTTTCAAAATAAAAAATAAAATATGGCTGGAGATGTAGCTCAGAGGCAGAATGCCTCTGGGTTCTGTCCCCAATACCACCACCTAAAAAAAAAAAAAAAAAAAATCAACATTTTAAAATTTCTTGTACATACAAAATTCAGTGCTATCTTCCAAGGATTAAGTTATTCAAAAATAATTATTAGAGCCGGGCGTGGTGACGCACGCTTGTAATCCCAGCATTTGGGAGGTTGAGACCGGAGGATCCGGGTTCACGGCCGGCCTCAGTTATCTAGTGAGGCACTCCGCAACTTAGTGAGACTCGGTTTCAAAATAAAGAATAAAAAATAGGGCTGGGGGTATAGCTCGGAGGTAGAATGCCCCTGAGTTCAATCCCCAGTACCGCAAAAAAAAAAAAAAAAAAAAAAAATTATTAGTATATAAATCATCAAAACAACATAATTATATTGTGTACATATACAAAAAATGTATGCATATGTAAATTATTACTGGATATTTCAAGTCTTCATATATATGTATATTGTGTATGTGGTACTGGGGATTGAACCCAAGAGCATTCTACCTCTGAGCTACACCCTCAGTCCTATTTTATTTTTCATTTTGAAACAGGGTCTTGCTAAGTTGCTGAGACTGACCTTGAATCTGTGATCCTACCATCTCAGCTTCCCAAGTACTGGAATTATAGGTCTGGGCCATAGTTCCCATTTATATCAAGTCCTAGATCAGGTGAAGCTAAACTTTGTGGAAATAATTAGAATAATAGTGGCCTCTGGAAGATGGTGTGGGACTTAGTTCTAAGATGATGGAGATATTGTACAGTTTAACAGGGTTGTAGGAATTTGTCATATCGGGTTCAACCATACACTTAAGATTTATGCCAATGACTTTGTAAATTCACATCAAAACATACAAACATCAAATTCAATTAATGAGTGCATGCTAATCTGTTTAGGGAGTAAAGATTACCAATGTCTGCAAGCTCTTTAGAACTGCATTTAACAAGCTGACTGATGGTGGTGGGGGAACATGGTGGTACACGCCTATAATCACAGTACTTAGGCTGAAACAGAGAAATCTTTTTTTTTGTTTTGTTTTGAGGCTGGGGAGTGAACACAGTCCTCACACATGCCAGGCAAAGTGTTCTACCAAAGAGATCAAGTTTTTAAAATGATAATACAAAATTTACATTAAAATTGATTTTCCTTTTTATATCAACATAGTGAACTGAGTCATTTTCTATGCTTTCATATGTAGTAGAATACCTTTAGTGACTAACAAAAGGAAAACAATCAAGAAGAGATTCTAAAAGATCAGGAACATTTTTTCCACTTCAAAAACGAAAGTCATAAAAGAAGATTAACAAAAAATTGCAAAATGAAGAGTTTTTAACAGCCACAGAGAGGTAAGAATCCTAAGAGTAACAACAAAAACTTAAGAGGGAAAAAGGGCACTTTGCTGACCCAATAACAAGTAATATAGTTCAAGTAATGTAAGTATTTTTAAAATATGGTTTTAAAAAGCTTACCCTTTCTGTTTCAAAGGCAATTCAAGTTTAAATATAGTTGCATCATTAACAACTGCTTTATATGCCTACAAGAAAAAATTTGAAATGGAATATGAGCATTATTTTTAATATCTAAGCTACAGAGATAAATTATCACATTGTAAAAAACACATAAAAGTCAGGAGTTTTTTGTTGTTTTGTTCTGGCTCTAGGATAGAACCCAGGAACTCCTTAGCATGCACTCAACCACTAAGCCACAGGTATCCCCAGACCAGGTTTTTTTTTTTTTTTAAATTTTATTTGTTTGTGGTACTAGGAATTGAAACCAGGGCCTCGTGCATGTAGGGCAGGCACTCTACCTCTGAGCTACATCCCCAACCCTCTAGTCCATGATACACACACACACACACACACACACACACACATACACATACATTTTTTTTTTTGGTACTAGGGATTGAACCCAGGGGCATTCTACCCCCAAGTTACACCTCCAGCCCATTTTTAATTCTTTATTTTAAAACAGGGTCTAAGTTTCAGAAAGCCTCACTAAGTAGTTGAGGCTGGCTGTGAACTTGTGATCCTCATGTCTCAATCTCCCAAGTACAGGGATTACAAGCATGTGACACTATGCCCAGCTTCCATGTTTTAAATTTTTATTATTATTCTTTTCTTTTGTGTGTGTGTATAGTACTGAGGACTGAAGCCAGGGGCATTCTACCACAGAGTTACACCCCCAGCATGATTTTATTCTTGTATTTTGAAACAGGGTCTCACTAAGTTGCAGAGGCTGGTCTCATACCTGAAATCCTCCTGTTCAACCTCCAAAGTACTAGGATTACAAGTGTGCACCACCACGCCCTGCCACATTTTATTTTTAAATGATACACCTGACCTGATAAAATGTTTTCAAAGACTTAAGCATGCCCTTTGTTACATTGTAACTATGAATAATCTTAAGTGGGTCTTAGAACTGCCTGACACGCACACCCTTTTCTCTTGTCCACTGGGTTTTCTATTCTCCTAGACAACATTTTCCACCATCTCCTTTCTCCTCCCCACTCTCAACAAATGATGTGGCTTCCTATTTTACTGAGAAAACTTAATTACAATTCCCTCTTCTCATTCTTACATCAATTTTCCCCCTCTCGTTTCTGTAGACTCAAAAGTATTATATACTGTTATTTTTTACATCTAAAAAAATTGTCTTAGTTTTTTCTACCTTCAACAAATGCCCCCTTTCTCTCCTTCCCTTTAAGCTCAATTCCTACCACATTACTGAATCTGTCTCAAATTTCTTTCCTTCATGCTTACTGAAAACTACATTAATCAGGTTTTCAAACCACTAGTCCACCCAACTATTCTTGTAAAAGTCACTTACAGTCTCCATGTTGGTGAAGACAATGATTTAGCACCATTTTATTCAACCTATTAGCAGCACGTTAAAATAGCAGATCATCACTTGTTTTTGAGCATGCCACATGGTAGTTACTTCAGCCATTATCTGCTTTCCTCCATAAAAGACAGTTCATTTTTATAACAACTCAGTATCAGAATACCCTAGGCCAATCTTTGGATCTCTTTTCTACCTTCACTCATTACTATGGTGACTGTAGGCACGCACCGCCAATACTTTATAAAGCACCTATATGCTGAAATTACCAAATATTTTTCTAGCTCCATTCTCTCCCTTAAACTCCAGGCACAACATTTCCACATGGATGATTAACAGACATTTCAGTTAACTTGTTCAAAATGGGTTTCTGATTCCTCTGCAACCATCTCCCCAAAATCTGTTTTCCCTACAGTCTTACCCATCACATTATACATATTATCTTAAACGCTCAGAATACAAATCTGAGCACTTATCCTGGAATGGTCTCTTTTAACACATTCCACATTTAATTCATTAGCAAATCCTGTAGTCTACTGCCATAATATACTCAAGAATCCCAGCAATCCTTCTCCTGGGCATATATTCAAAGAACATAAAATCTCCACCATATAAAGTTATCTGTACTCCTATGTTCTTTGCAGCATTAGTCACAATAGCCAAGAGATGAAAACAACCAATTTGAATGTCCATTGATAGATGAACAAAGAAACTGTGGTAAGTCAGGCGTGGTGGTACATGCTTCTAATTCCAGTACTTGGGAGGCTGAGATAGGAGAATTGCAAGTTTCCGGCCAGCCTCAGTTACTTAGCGAGGCCCTCTGCAACTTAGTGAGACCCTGTTTCAAAATAAAGAATAAAAAATAGAGGTGGGGGTGTAGCTTGGAGGTAGAATGCCTGAGTTCCATCCCCAGTACTACACACATACACACACACACACACAAAAAAAAACAAAAAAACAACTGTGGACATATATAAGATAGAGTACTATTGAGCCCTGTAAAGAGTGACATTTTGTCATTTGCCACATATGAATGAACCTGAAGAACACTATGCTAAGAAAAATATTGCATGATCTCATATGTGAAATGAAAAAATAAATTCAAATATACAGAAATACAGAACCAAATAGTGGCTACCCAAGATAAGCATGGGAGTGGGGCAGGGAGGAAATGGGGAAGACATAGGTCAGAGGATACAAAGTAGCAGATATGTAAGTTAAGTAAGTCTAGAGACATACAACATGAGGACTATAGCTAATTATATTTTACTGCATTTGGGCTTCATGCTAAATGAGCTGATTTTAACTATTCTCACCACAAAAACCCAAAACAAAACAAAACAAGGGTAACTCTGTGACAAAATGAATGTTAATCTGCTTCACTACAGTTAGCCTTTTTAATGTATATATGAATCCCATAAAATCATGAGATTAAACACATATGAAGGAAGGGAGGGAGGGAAGGAGAGGGAAGTCAGGCATGCATGCATTAATTAGCCAGTGAAATAACAGTAGTATGGCTTGGGAGAACTTCAGTGTGGATAGAGATGAGCACTCAAGGAACATGATTGAAAGAGAAAGAATTCATGAGCTGGGGAAGGGGCTGGCCAAAGCATCCCTGAGAAGCCACACCTGGGGCTACTGTCACTTTCATCTTTCCACCCTATAAGGAATGAAGATAATCTTTTCTATTGAAGTAGCAAAATTACATAGAAGCATATTATTTTACATCTTGTAAAGGTAGCTTAGGTATTTATTTTGTAACTGTAGCCTGGGTATTTATTTTGTAACTTATATACATTTATCTGTATGTTCCACTTGCAAACTCTTCTGGAATGTCAGCTATCATAGCTCACATGAATGACCTCTAGTTGACCAGAATCTTCCTGAATGTCAGTCATCTTAGCTCATATGACCTCTGGTTGACCAGATTCTTCCAGAGCCTTAAACCTTGTTTCAAAACTCCCATCTGTCCTAGAAGTAAGCCAATCACTGCAGAGTTATACTTTAAACTTTGTCAGTCCAGAACTTGGAAAGCTGAGACAGGAGGATTGAAGGTTCTGGTCCAGCCTCAGCTACTTAGTGAAGCCCTCCTCAACTTAGTAAGACCCTGTTTCAAAATAAAGAAGACAAAATAGGGCTGGGGTATAGCTTGGTGGGTTCAATCCCCAGTTCCATAAAAACAAAAAACTTTGTTAAAACTTCATTTCAGAATCTGTCTTAGAGAATAGCCAGTCATGCAGAGTTGTGAACCCAAGCCCTCACCAATCAGGGCAAGGTGCACTTCAGGGATAAAAGCAAGCAGACTGCTCACTCATACTAGACTTATTGTAGGTTGCACACCCTTTTACAGAAGTAAATTGCCTTGCCAAATCACTTTTGATTTTATGATGTTTTTATTTGCGGCTCTCCTGAAACTCTTTTCTAACATACAACTAGTGAAACAGGTGCTGCCAAGCCTCTCCCAAATTCCTCTTTTCCCACTGTTTGTATCTGTATCTAAAGGTACTTTATCTAAAACTCTGGAAACATGTACTGTCTGTGCACATGGCAAGCTAGAAAAGCTACAGAATCAATACTTCCTGGGGGAGGGTAATTTGGAGCAGTTTTTAAACTTTCACAAAATTCCCTTACAGAGTTAAGCTATGATAGCTCATTGAAGAGATGACTAAATGGTAAACCCCATGATGGCTACAGTCCCTTCCCTTTAGCACTTTCTTCCTCTTTACCTATATTTCCTGCATTTCTCAAATAAATTACTTACATTAAAAAAACAAAACAAACAAACAAACAAACAAAAAAAACCAGGCTTGGTGGTGCACACTTGTAATCTCAGTACTTGAGAGGCTGAAATAGGAGGAGCACAGGTTGATGGCCAGCCTCAGCTACTTAGTGAGAACCTCCGTAACTTAGTGAAATCCTGTTTCAAAATAAGAAATAAAAAATAGGGCTGGGGTTGCAGTTCAAGAGGTAGAATGCCCCTGGGTTCAATCCTCAGCACTGCCCCCCCCCCCCAAGAAGCCTTTGTAGATTTTTCTGGACTTCTGACCATCCCCCCCATATTCCATAAATTATTTGCCTAATTATGTTCCTAATTATTTTAATGTAGACAGAGTGAGGGAAAAAAGTCTCCTGGAGAAAAAAATCCAACTTGGGAAGCAATAAAAAGTAGTTGAAGAGAGGAAACACTAATGTTTCTTATGATAGATTTATGACATTTAAAAAGAAATAACTAACCAAGTGTGCTGGCATGTGATCCCAATATTTAGGATATGAGACAGAAACATTACAGATTTGAGGCCAATCTCAGCAACTTAGTGAGATTCTATTAAAAAAAAAATATATATATATATGTACACATACACACACACACACACACACACACACACACGGATGGCATAGCTTACAGGTAGAATGCCCTAGGTTTAATCCTCAGAACTACCAAAAAAACAAGAAAAAGAAAAAAGAAAACTCTAGGCTGAGACAGGATCGCAAGTACAAAGCAGGCCTCAGCAACTTACAGATGTCCTTCAGCAACTTAGACTGTGGTTCAAAATTAAAATTAAAATAGGTCTGAATTCAACCTCCAGTATCCCCCACCCCCTGCAAGAAATAACTCAAAAGACAATAGAATGTTTCATTAATCTTTTACCCCATACTAGTGAGGATAGGAAAAGAAGGCACATTATACAAATGCTTCTCTGGAAAGCAAAGATAAATGTGGCATAACTCTCAAAGGAGTCCTTTGAAAAGATGTGGATGGAGGAATCAATTCTGCTTGGGACGAGATGTGAAAGGACATGAGGTGTCAAGGAATTTCTAGAGGAAGTATACTTTGAGCTGAGTTTTAAATGGGTGAACAGGAATTCAATAATTGTAATATCCAAAAACAGAAGAATATTCCTGGGAAAAATGAACAATTTTCTAGCTAAATTCTAGTTCACAAGGATATCAAATGATTACAAAAACATCTACCAAGCCGGGCGTGGTGGCGCACGCTTGTAATCCCAGCATTCGGGAGGCTGAGACTGGAGGATCCGGGTTCGCGGCCAGCCTCAGCTACCTAGTGAGGCCCTCCGCAACTTAGTGAGACTCAGTTTCAAAATAAAGAATAAAAAAAAATAGGGCTGGGGGTATAGCTCGAAGGTAGAATGCCCCTGAGTTCAATCCCCAGTACTGCAAAAAAAAAAAAAAAAAAAAAAAAAAAAAAAAAAAAAAAAAAAAAAAAAAAAAAAAAAAAAAAAAAAAAAAAAAAAAAAAAAAAAAAAAAAAAAAAAAAAAAAAAAAAAAAAAAAAAAAAAAAAAATCTACCAGACTAAATATATCTCCTAGCCACTTTAGAAAAGCTAAACTTGCTAGTTTCCATTTTATAATTTAATAGCATGATGATTATTGCTTATTAAAAGTAAATTATGAGTAACATTTTAACTGGGCGTGGTGGTGCATACTTGTAATCCCAGTACTTGGGAGGCTGAGACAGGAGAATCACAGGTTCTCGGCCAGCCTCAGCAACTTGTGAGGCCCTCCACAGCTTACTCTCTGTTTCAAAATAAAGAATAAAAAATAGGAGTAGGGGTGTAAATTGGAGGTAGAATGCCCCTGGGTCCAATCCCAAGTACCATTAAAAAAAAAGAGTAACATTTTTAACAAACTTAATAAATGTTAATATATTGGGATATGTACCTTATCTCTTGCAGTAAGAAATCGTGGATCATCTTGAAAAGCTTCTTTGACAAGTTTACTAAATCTATTAAATAGCGTAAGTAGCTGCTCAACATATTTCTCAGAGTCCTGGAAACAAAATGTTTTGCATGTAACTCAGTTTTTAAAAACTATAATTAATTGTATAAATTAATGGAATTCACTGTGATATTCCCATGCATGCATACATTGCACATTGATCATGTCCACTTACCCTTCTTCTACCCTCTCCCTACCTTATCTCTTTTTCTCCTGGTCCCTTCAACCCCCAGACTCTAAATCTCTCTTCTTTCAAGTCATCTTTTTAAATTGAGTTTTTAAAAGAAAAATAATAATACAAAAAATAATTTTAATAAAAGACTAAAGTTTTAAAACTGGGGGCACTTTTTCTTAAAAATAAAATTAAAAAGTGTTCCAATATTCCTATTTTACCATTTCAATTACAATTTTGCATACCCGATCTTGCATTTAAAAAGTAACACTGATCTATATCTACATTTTTTTTTAAATTAAAAAAAAATAACATTGATCTACAATGCCACCGGAGAAAACTTACAGTGGTAATAGTTTCAGCAGCGGCTACCATATCTGCCAAGCCAGCACTAATGATATGTTCCTCCAAGTCTTTCAACATTGGCTCTATCCCATTAGGAACTTTGTCCATCAATGAAAACATTAAATGTAACTCTGAAAGGACAAAACATACTCATGTAATCATTTTTACAGTAGAATATTTTTTTCCTCTGATTTACATCAGGAAATGCCTATGGTAATAAGAATTAGAGAAATATTAGTTGAAAGTTTATAATGTTAATAGTATTCTGGGGGTACTATTAGTTTAGGAATTGTTATAATAAGCAGGACTTTCTGATTTGCTCACTTTGGACAAAAATTATTTTTAAAAAATCTGTAAGTGATCACAGACTTCAAAACTCAACCCCATTTGACTTCCAGTGAGATAAAGTATTTTTTATTCTAGGAAGTACAAAAGTTGCCGGGCGTGGTTGCACACGCTTGTAATCTCAGTACCTGGGAGGCTGAGATGGGAGGATCTGGGTTCGCCGCCAGCCTAGTGAGACCCTGTTTCAAAATAAAGAATAAAAAATAGGACTGGGGGTATAGCTCGGAGGTAGAAAGCCCCTGGATTCAATCCCCAGTATTACATACAAAAAAAAAGTTTACACAGACTAGCACATTTCATAAAGTAGTTGCAATATTACACATATAGGTGTATCATTAAAATGTTTTTTAAAAAGCATGAATAACTATAAAAGAAATTATAGAAATAAAATTATTTCAATTTAGAAAGCACTTTTTGTTATGTTATACCATTTAATTAACCTTTACAAAAACTGTATCTCATAATACTGATTAACAATAAATGAATCTTTGTATTGGGAGGCATGATATGAATCATATTTAACTCTACTTAGATTGGCATAAGAAATTTCACTTATGCTGGTAAGTTGCTTGCTTTTTTTTTATGGTACTGGGGGTTGAACCCAGGGGCATTCTACCTCTGAGTTATACTTCCTGCCCATTTTATTTTTATTTTGAAAAAGTGTTTCATTAGGTTGATGAGAGTCTCACTACTTGCTGAGGCTGTCCTTGAACCTGCGATCCTCCTGTCTCAATCTCCCAAGTACTGGGATTACAGACTAGTGCCACCATGCCCAGCTGTCTGTGAACTTAAGGGAATTGAAATACATACTTTAAATATAAACTAGAGAGTAAGTGGCACCTTACAGTTAGACAAAATAAAATCTAGAGAACACCAACTTAGTGAGACCCTGTTTCACAAAAAAAAAAAAAAAAAAAAGGGCTGCGGGTGTAGCTCAGAGGGAGAACACCCCTGGGTTCAATCCCTTGTACTCTTCCTGCGCATGTGCGTGTGCGCATACACAGACACCCCCACAGTGGTTCTCTTAAGGTAGCAGGGACATGAGGTTTTCGTTTCATTACAAACTACCTCCACAAACATACTTTTATTATAACATTTCATTTTGGGGGGAGGAATAAATATTATTAACATGGAATGTTTATTACTTTAAAAAGATTCACCACAAGGTTCTACCTAAGTCAAATACATATATTTACAACTTAAATTGGTCTTTAACCAGGAATGGTGGTGCAAACTTGTAATCTCAGTACTTGGGAGGCTGAGACAGGAGGATTGCAGCCAGCCTCAGCTACTTAGTGAGACCCTGTTGCAAAATAAAGAATAAAAGCCGGGCATGGTGGTGCATGCTTGTAATCCCAGTACTTGGGAGGCTGAGATCAGAGGATCCAGGTTTGGGGCCAGCCTCAGCTACTTAGTGAGGCCCAGTTTCCAAATAAAGAATAAAAAAAAAAAAAAAAAATAGGACTGGGGATATAGCTCAGAGGTAGAATGCCCCTGGGTCCAATCTCCAGTACTGGAGAAAAATAAAAGGCCTGTAAATGCAGAGTTCTACTTTTGAGAAAAAAATGGAAATTCAACACACACACACACACACACGTATTGATACGTAAAGTGTTTATAACTTAAGTTTGTAAAATCCTTAGTAAGTACTTCTGTGTTAAATATTTTATCATTTTCTTTAAGCATAGTTCATTCTCACAAATATACCCATATGTAAAAGAATGATCTAACAGCCATCTGTTAAGCAATTTGCTTCAAAAATACTCAAACAATTTTGGTTACACCCCAGGAGTTATTTTACCTACTTTCAGTTTCATTTCGCTTGATCATGCCTTGGCACTCCGCTAAAATAGTCTCTTTAAATGATGTCACCAGGGCATTTACACAGCATTCCATGAGCTGAAATATAACAACAACAACAAAAAGTCAAGGCCACTCTAGTCTTTTTTTTTTTTTGCAGTACTGGGGATTGAACTCAGGGGCATTCTACCTCCGAGCTACACCCCCAGCCTTATTTTTTATTCTTTATTTTGAAACCGAGTCTTACTAAGTTGCGGAGTGCCTCACTCGGTAACTGAGGCTGGCCACGAACCTGGATCCTCTGGTCTCAGCCTCCCGAATGCTGGGATTACAAGCGTGCGCCACCACGCCCAGCCCACTCTAGTCTTTATGCACCAATCTATTCAACTTACAACATAGAAGCATATTGTTCACAGTTCAACAGAAAAAAATATTAAGCATACTGAAAGTAGATTTTACTTACCTTTACTATAAGATTACTGAAGATGGATATCCGATCCTAGTTAAACACAAAATTATTCCTAAAGAGTCTATGCCAAAGCATGTATCTCTCTGAGGAGAGAAAGCTACAGAACTTAGGTCTCCTTTAGAAATGTTAACAAAAACCTCCAAAATGGGGAGAGACAACTAAAAATATACCTCCCCCCCCAAAAAATACAAAAAAACCCAAACAAAACTTTGATGAACTCTTTCTATCTGAAAAGAACCTGTATTGGAATTAGATTCTAAAATCAATACATTCATTCAACAAACCATTACTGGATGCCAACTCTGAGTGGGTACCTAAGAACTTTTAGGAAACAATAAGATATAACTCCTGTTCTGAAAAGAGATCCCTATCCAATGGAAGATGATGAGGAGGAGACACTAAATGCCTATCTACAAGGTGCTAGTCAAACTGGACCTGAAAAAGTAAGTAGAAGGCCTAAAATTGAATGAGTATTCTAGAAATAATAAAGTAGATATGGTAGGGAAGAAATAAACTGTAGAAAAAGGGTGGAGCCACATTATAAATAAAAATCTATGGTTTGGGATTCTATTCTACAGGAAAGGAAGGAAGAACTAAGGAAGTCTTAAACAGAGAATAAAAGTAATGAGATTCTCCCCTCCTCAACTCACTGTTAAAGATCAGTTTAGCTGTGTGCAGTGGAGCATGTCTGTAATCCTAGTACTTGGTAGGCTAAAGATTGCAGGTTAGAGGACAGCTTCAGCAACTTAGTGAGACCATCAGCAACTTAGCAAGACCTCTTTCAAAATAAAAAAGGGTTTGGGGTATAGTTCAGAGGTAGAAACCCCCTGGGTTCAGTTCCTAGTACTGACTGCCCCTTCTCCTCAAAAAAAAAAAAAAAAAAAAAAAAAAAAGTATAATAGGAGTAAGGCAGGTGGTATGGAGTGGGTAGTAGGCAGTTTAGTAAAAGAAGCTTTTAAATATTTCAAGTAAAATGGGAAGTGTCTAGAGTTCTAGGAGGACTAAATGGGGCAGAAGGTTCCCATACCATCACTGCCCCCTGGTTGTTATACAATTGTTTACTCCTCAAATAAAACAAGTTGTGTTGAAGCAACTTATACAAAGGTTTCTGAAAAGCAGATCATCTATCTGCATTAAGGGGGTAATTTGTGTGCCTTAAATTCTTTGCTAAGCCAGGTGTGGATGTGCACTCATAATTCCAGTACCTGGAAGGCTGAGACAAGATGATCACATATTCGCAGCCAGCCCCAGCAACTTAGTGAGAACCTGTTTCAAAATAAAATAGGGCCAGAGATGTAACCCAGAGATAGAAGACTTCTCAGTTCAATCCCTAGTCTGTCGGTCTGTCTGTCTGTCTCTCTCTCTCACGTGTGCGCGCGCGTGCGTGCACACACACACACACACACACACACACACACACACACATCTTTGCTAAAAATCCTTTTTTGGAATTGATCTAATGTTGACAATTACTGAACATGAATTTAAGTAATAGGGATTCAGAATACTATTCTTTCTATTTTAAAAATGTTTTAAGACAGATGCGGTGGCATATCCTTGTAATTCTAGTGCTTGGGAGGCTGAGACAGGAGGATTGCAGGTTCGCAGCCAGCCTTAGCAACATAAGGCCCTCCACAACTTAGTGAGATCCTGTTTAAATAAACAATAAAATAGGACTGGGGGTATAGTTTAGAGGTAGAATGCCCTTGGGTTCAATCCCCAGTACCACACACACACACAGTTTTAAAATTTCCTAATAAATTTTTTTTCCAAATCTCTCTTGAAGGATATACTTATGACTTTTTAATCCATATATCTGTCTCATTTCCAACCTACAAAAAACCACAAATGAAGTGGTTGAGAAACTCTTACCTTACAAAGTGGGAGGGTCTGCCCCAACTGCTGAGTGCTCTCATTCTGCGATAGCTCTGGGACACACACAACTGAACACCCCCACCCTTGGACAGCAAAACCAGACCCAGAACAGGCAAACTTGGCCACATATGACTAATGGTGAACAAAGAGAAAGTGCCATCTAAATGAGCTGCAGCCCCAGTCATTTGATCTTTATTTTCTGTTTCACTGAAAACTTTCATTTGAACATTATACTGTTCAGTAGTAGTTCAGATTTTTGCAGATTCCAAAAATTCCAGACCAGTATGTTTCAAACTGATTGTTAGAAAATCTTTTTTGTTTTTTCCCCTTTGAGGTACTGAGGATTGAACCCAGGGCTTCAGCTATGTAAGTACACTCTACCACTGAGCTATATCCCTAGCCCTACTGATGGATTGATCTATTATCCACAAGGTCCTGCTAAGTTGTCCAGACTAGCCTAAGAACTTGTGATCCTCCTGCCTCAGCCACCCAAGTGGTGGTGTACACCTGGGATTACAGGTGTATATAATCATGTCCAGTGTACAATCAGTTTTAACGGCTATGACTTTTTTTTTTAATGACATAGGCCAGAACAAAAAATACAATGCATCACACTTTGTAAAAATGAGTAATTTCATAAAACTTTAGTTTCCAATATGTACAAATAAACACAGTATATACTAAGCCACAGTATAAAAGGTATTTCTCACTGCAGGTTATCATGAGGATTAAAGGCTAACCTGACAAAATATCATTTTTATTTTTCTCTGTGTATGAGGTACTTGGGATCAAATCCAAGGGCATTCTACCTCTGAGCTATACCTCAAGCCTTACTTTTATATTTTTTTCTTTATTTTTTATTGGTGCATTATAATCATATATCTTTGTTAGGTACCAGCTGGTAAAGGCATACATGCACACATTTGCTATGTTGCTGAGATTATCCTTGAACCTGTGTTCCCTCCTGTCTTGGCCTCCCAAGTACAGGGATTATAGATGTGCACCTCCATGCCTCGCTTAAACTGGTAAAATAATTGAAGAAAACTGCACAGAATTTGGTTAACTGTTTCAGTGAAAGGAATTTGGGAAAAAAAGGTTGTTGAAATAATTTCTAGCTTGAGAGGTTAAAAATTTTGATAACAACAGATACCTATAATAGGTACTTACTTTGTACTGGGCATTAGGCTAAATGTTTTACATATATTATCTCATTTAACCAGTATGATAACCTTGTGAAACAGCTATTTAATTGATAAAGACACAGACTGAGAATGGCTAAATAACGTGCAAACAATAAAGATAGTTCATAAAGACTTGAGTTAGAATTTGAGGTCTGATGCATAGAAAAGCCTCCAACTATTCTTACTACATACTAATAGAGCATATATACACTCAGTAATGGCTATATCTACATGCTCAGAACAGAATCAAGTGTTTTAAGGAATAGAGAAGTACAAAACATGGTTCATACTTTCTATGATCCTACAACCCAGTTGGGAACATATAAATTGTGTGTGTGTTACTAGAGCTTGAACCCAGGGCCTCACCACATGTTACACAAAACACTGAGCTGTATCCCCAGTCCAGGAATATATAGTTATATACCTAAAAATATATGCATGCTTCACATGTAAGAGGTTTATGAAAAGAAGTTCAACTTCACTAATAAGCGAAGAAGTAGAAATAAGTATATCACCACTACACTACAGATTCACAAGGAGACAGACTGTGCTCTCTCCACAGCTATACAGTCATGGCTTTACAAATAGTTGGTGCTCAACAAGTAACACAACAAAGCAGTCTATAATTTGCTCCTAAATCTCATATAGAAATAGTGGGTACTATGGAAATTAAAATAAGAGATTAATGAAGTCGAGAGTATCTGGGTTACTTTACTACAAGCTGGGTTATAAAGATGCTTGTAAAGATTTGGATAGGTAGAAGTACACCATTACTAATATAACCCCGCCCCCCAAATGAATAGAAAGAGTTAACATCAAAGAGGAAATAGTACTTATTGTTTTAAATTAGAAAAATATACTAGAGTCAAATTCTGAAGGATCCTGAAAATCAGGGTTAGGAAATGATACTCAGGCTTAAAAAAAAAAAGGTAAAACAATGAAAATTATGTTCATGGGAGATTAAGTCTGAATTCACAAAAGAAATAAAAGTGATACTGGAGATTGGCAAAAATTAATAGACTGCCAAAGCCCACATCAAAAGAGATATGGATAAACAGGTACACTGCTGATGGAATAAGAATTTATAACATTTCTTTTCTTTTTCTTTTGTACTAGGGGTTGAACCCAGGGGCATTCTACCTTCAAGCTACATCTCTAGCCCAATTTTTAATTCTTTATTTTGAAACAGGGTCTCACTAAGTTGCGAAGGGCTTCATTAAATATCTGGAACCTGCAATCCTCCTGTTTCAGCCTCCCAGGTACTGGGATTACAAGCATGCGCCACCATGCCTGGACTCAGTTATCTCATCTCCAGGAGATTACATTCCAAGAGAATGCAAGTATAAGGAAAGATGTATATAAAGGATGTTAAAAAGAAATAAGCAAGCCAGGCAATAATCTCACTACTGGGAGCCTGAGACAAGAGGGCCATAGGTTCCAAGCCAGTCTCAGCAACTTAGTGAGAACTTGTCTCAAAAAAAAAAAAAGTAAAATGGACTGGGAGTATAGCTCAGTGGTAGAGTATCCCAAGACCCCTCCTCCCCCCACACACATACATATACAAAGAAACTGGCATATATGGATATCCCAGAAGATACTACTTAATCTACAATGAAAGTGACCATCATTAGAAGACTAGTTTATTACAACATATGTTATAGAACTGTGTGGGCTAAAAATGCACAAAGTCATAAATTCTTTTAAAATATTGTAGTACAGAAAGGGAGGAAAGGAGGGAGAAAAATACGGAAAAAGAAAAAACAGGATCAACCAAACAAGTATGACAAAATGATACTTGTCGAATCTGGAGAGTGGGTATGGTGGGTGAAGTTCACTATACTGTTTTATCTACTTGTATAAGTATTTGAAAACTTTAATAACAAAGTTTATTTTTTTATTTTGTTTTTGTTTTGTGATACTTGGGATTGAACAGAGAGGCATTCTACCACTGAGCTATACCCCCAGCGCCCCCCTCCCCCTTTTTGGTAATGAGGATTGAACCCAGAGGTATTCTACCTTCAAGTTATACCCCTAACCCAATTTTATTTCTTGTTTGGAAACAGGGTCTAAGTTGTGGAGGACCTTGCTAAGCTATCAAGGCTGGCTTTGAACCTGCAATATCCCCATCTCAGCCTCCCAAGTACTGGGATTACAAGAGTGTGCCACCACACCCTGCACCTTTTTTTTTCCCCCAGTACTAGGGATTGAACCCAGGGGCATTTTACCTGCAAGCTACACCCCCAGCCCTATTTTTTGTTTTGAAACAGGGTCTCACTAAGTTGTGGAGGGCCTAAGTAGCTGCACCCCCAGCCTTACTTTTTATTCCTTATTTTGAAACAGGGTCTCACTAAGTTGCAGAGGGCCTAAGTTGCTGAGGCTGTCTGCGAACCTGCATCCTCTGGTCTGTCTCCCAAGTACTAGGATTACAAGCGTGTGCCACCACTGGTTTGCTGAGAGTCTTGCTAAATTGCTGATGCTATCCTTGAGCCTGTGATCCTCCTGTCTCAGTCTCCCAAGTATTGGGATTAGAGGCATACACCACTACACCTGGCTTCATAACAAAACTTAAAAAAAAAAAAAAAAAAGGATAATTATGGTATAGATCCCTTGTATTGAAAAATCCTTCAGAAAACTACTTTATTTAGGTAAGAAGGAGGATTTTTAGAAAGAATCTCTCCTTTATTTCAAATTGAGTCTTTTCCTAACAAGTGTTACAAGTGTTAGTTCCTTGATAGATACCATGTCAATCTGTTAATCTTTTGTATTTCTTCCCCACCATTTACCAAAATACTATACATAGATGATCCTAAATATATACTTATTTGAAAAACACATCTTGAATGGAAAGGATAGTGATAAACCATCTCTCTCACCTTGTATTCCCTTTCTGTCTCCTTTTGCTAGCTTCCGTGAAGAAAAAAACTGTTTGCCATATGCCACCAACTCCTGCATTTGTTTGCCTGAGATGAGCACAACTTCTAATTCCATAGCAATCTCTCCCCAGAGGTCTGCAAGGTGAAACACTTTATCAATGTGCTTGATGTTTTACCCTCTGCTACAGCAAGACTATAAACTCTTCAAAGATGTGCCATAAAACACAGCAGGCACTCAATAGGTATTTGTTGAATGAATGAACTCACAGGTCTGTGAAGATGAAAGGTGAGATAGATAGACTATGTAATGTGGTATTTCTTCTTTTAGTGATATTCAATTAGCACAATTTTACTTCACTGAAATTTAGTAAAAAGCAACATGAACAGTTCTGATTATCATTAATTATAACTCTTCAGAAGTAATAATTTGCCTTGCCTCAGCTATAAAATTGAGACTAAAATTGAGTTGAACCAGAAATTATCTTAGGTTTCTCTCCTTAAGACTATTATCATCAGGCCCTTAACAAGGATATCTGTAATGTATTCAAGAATTAATTTATTCTATGTGTAGTAGGCTATTTTCAAAATAATTTTTCATGGCTTCACTAGGTTGGTTAAAATTCTTTTTTGCCAATATAACTGGTGGTGCATGCTTTATTTATTTATTTATTTTTTTGCGGTACTGGGGATTGAACTCAGAGGCATTCTACCTCCCAAGTTATACCCCCAGCCCTATTTTTTATTCTTTATGTTGAAATCGAGTCTCACTAAGTTGTGGAGTGCCTCACTAGGTAGCTGAGGCTGGCCGCGAACCCGGATCCTCCGGTCTCAGCCTCCCAAATGCTGGGACTACAAGTGTGCGCCACCACGCCCAGCTGCATGCTTCATTTTTAAAATATTTACACAAGTAAAAATAATCTGACTCTCCTTGACTTCTTGGATTACCACCATTAACATGCCAAAATACTGAAGCTTAGCATATATTAATTTAGTAATTTATAACTTGTGACCTTGCTTATTCAATCTTTTTCTTTTTGGGGGGGAGGGGACTGGGGATTGAACACAGACACATTCTACCTCTGAGCTACACCTCCAGTCCTTTTTATTTTGGAACAGGGTCTTGGTAATAAATTACTGAGGATAGCCTTGAACCTGAATCCTCCTGTTTCAATCTCCCAAGCACTGGGATCACAGGTGTATGCCACTAAGCAGGCTGCTTATTCAGTTCTTAAAGTCAGTTTTGCATAGACAATATAGTAAAATAGTTTCTAGTCTTAGAATTAGCAATTTTCTCCAATCCAGAGTCCTAACAATAAAAGCTATCATGTCAGGCATATTACTCCATGTATAATATATAGCATTTTACTTAATTCTTTTTTTGGGAGGTGGTGGTGCTGAGGATTGAACCCAGGGGCACTATACCTTCTCGGCTACGTACCAGCCCTATTTTATTTATTTATTTCTTGCAGTACTGGGGGTTGAACCCAGGGGCATCTTATCTCCAAACTATACCCCCAATCCTACTTTTTATTCTTTATTTTGAAACAGGAGCTCACTATGTTGCAGAGGGCCTAAATAACTGAGGCTGGTTGTGAACCTGGATCCTCCCGTCTCTGCCTCCCAAGTACTGGGATTACAAGTGTGTGCCACCACACCCAGCTTTTACTTTTTTATTTTGAAACAGGATCTCTCTAGGTTCCTCGGAGTCTTGCTAAGTTGCTGAGGCTATCCTCGAACCTGAGATCTTCCTGTCTCAGCCTCCCAACTACTTAACTCTAATAACACAAATGTTTTACTTAACTCTAATAACACAAATGGGTATTATTCTATGCTATAGTTAAGAAAACAGGGATACAAAGGTTGAATAACTTGCAAAAGTGCAGTCAACTGTAAAATAACAAAAGTGGGATACAAATTCTCATCTGACTCCTACATATGTGCCTCTAACCACTATAACACTTGCCATCTTATTAGTGTCCTCGTCATTCTGAAGAGATCAAGGCTTGCACAACCAATTCACTTTTCCATTATGCTACTGTATAAACAATCAGCTTTATTTTGGAATCACCCAAGGATAGGGCCCAGGTTCATCTTATCACCCCCAACAAGCACAAGGTCTGTACTACGAGTACATTATAAATTCTAACTGAATGCCCTCTGGAAATACCAACATATACGTACAACTATCACTTAAAACCCAACATCCATAGACAAATTTTCTTTTTATATTTCTGGTACTAGGGATTGAACCCAGGGGCCTTTCATTTCTGAACTACAACCTCAGCCCTATTTTATTTTGAAATAGGGTCTTGCTAAGTTGCTGAGGCTGGCCTTGAACCTGCAATCATTCTGTCTCAGCCTCCCAAGTACTGGGATTACAGTGAGCCACCACACCCGGCCATATACAAATTTTAGAAGTCATTTGGGCTGGGTTTGGTGGCACATGCCTGTAATCCTAGTAAAGAATTGCAGGTTTGAGGCCAGTCTCAGCAATTTAGACTACAGTAACTTAGTGAGATTCTGTTTCAAAATAAAAAATAAAAGAATAGGGCTGGGGATGTACTCACAGGTAGAATACCCCAGAGTTCACTCCCCAGTAACACACACACAAAGAAAAGTCATTTGAATTTAACTTTTTTTTTTTTTTTGTGGTACTGGGGATGGAACCCAGGGGCATTCTACCTCCGAGCTACATCCCCAGTCCTATTTTTTATTCTTTATTTTGAAACAGGGTCTCAATAAGTTGCGGAGGACTTCACTAAGTAGCTGAGGCTGGTCTCGAACTGGGATCCTCTGGTCTCAGCCCCCCAAGTACTGAGATTACAAGTGTGCGCCACCACGCCCGGCTTAAGAGAGAAATTTAAGGTAGTAAATCTGTTCTTTAGCTTTTAGTATAGAAAGAGACAGATTCTTTTTTCTTTCTGCAATGTTGGGGATTGAGCCCAGGGCCTCTGGTATCGTTAGGCAAGTGCTCTACCATTGAGCTACATCCCCAGCCATGATCATTTCTTACTATTCAGATAATACTCTTTATATTTTGTTCTTATCAAATTAGAATCTAGGATTTAGTGATCTTTTAGTTTATTGTTCCTTCTCTCACACCATACTTTATATAACATATCATTGTCCCTTTGGAGACAAAAATGGCATAAATTAACAAATATTTATTAACAAATGAGGTCTATAATACATTAAGCTTTAAATTCCTATAATTAATCAATCCTGTAGTTTTGATGCTTGATGTCTCTTTTGTACCGACATTTACTATTTAAACTATGTAATGGTTGCTAATTAATATGAATCTATGTTGCTGAAAGTTGGGAGAATGATAACCTTTGAAGAAAAAAATGGTATAGTAACTTGGAGTGGACATAATAGGAGGTTTCTGAATAATCAGCAATTGTGATTTCATGAGTGTGCTCACTTTGTGATAATTTACATATTATATAGTTACTACACTTGATCTCAGTCAAAAGGTTGAGAAGTGATCACCTATTAAATACTTAAGACTTGTGTACTCTTCTGTATATGTTTTACTTCTATTAAAACAGTTGACTTCTTAAAATTACAAAAAATAACAAAACAATCCACAGAAAAAGGTCTTTTTTTTTTTTTCCTTTTTGGTACTCGGGATGGAATCTTGGGGCCTTTTACCTTCAGGCTACACCCCCAGATCTATTTTATTTATTTGATAACAGGGTCTTGCTAAGTTGCTGAGAGCCTCAGTGAGCTGCTGAGGTTGGCTTTAAACCTGTGATTCTCTTGTCTCAGCCTCCCAAGTACAGGGATTACAAGCATGCACCACCATGCACAGCTGAAAAAGGCCTTTTATAACCGCCGTAAAGTATAATT
Source organism: Graphiurus murinus (assembly GCA_004027655.1). Lineage (NCBI taxonomy): Eukaryota > Metazoa > Chordata > Mammalia > Rodentia > Gliridae > Graphiurus > Graphiurus murinus. The sequence goes on along the minus strand of PVLC010010619.1, from coordinate 28,869 downwards.
TCTTTGGAGACATGCTGTATTACACTTGGGGACGTCTTTGTTGTTAAAAACAAAAATTTATCTTTAAACACTAGAATCATTCAATGTGATTGTGAACTGAGGAAAAGCAAATTCACATCTTCTATTTCAAGTTTTCTGTGTTTTTTTTTTTTTTTTTGTGGTACTGGGTATTGGACTCAGGGGCATTCTGTCTCTGAGCTACATCCCCAGCCCTATTTTTTATTCTTTATTATGAAACAGGGTCTCACTAAGTTGCAGAATGCCTCACTAGGTAGCTGAGTCTGGCCTCGAACCCGGATGCTCTGTCTGAGCCTCCTAAATGCTGGGATTATAAGAGTGTGCCACCACGCCCGGTTGTGTTTGTTTTTTAAAGTAGAAAGGGAGACAATTATTCTACATAAACTGCTGTATTTGTTTATTTCTACCTTTCTCATTCTTGTTTTATTTCTCTTAGTTGGACATTTATTGTTGAGTGTCCTTAAGTTTAATGTGGATATGTTATGACTAAATTTTACAAACTGGAATGTAAAGGCAACACCTCCATTGAATGCCACAGGAATATCCATCTATTAAAAGCCAGGAGTGGTGGCATAGGCTTCTAATACCAGTACTTGGGAGGCTGAGACAGGAGGATTATAGGTTCATGGCCAGTTTCTGCAACTTAGTGAGATCCTATTTCCAAATAGAAAATAAAACAAGGCTGAAGGTGTAGCTTAGAGGTAGAACGCCCCTGGGTTCCATCCCCAGTACCACAAAAAAAAAAAAAAAAAAAAAGAATTCAAGCTGGGCGTGGTGGCACATACCTGTAATATTACTCAGTACTTTGGAGGCTGAGTCAGGAGGATCACGGATTCACGGCCAGTCTCTGCAACTTAGCAAAGTCCTCAGCAATTTTATGAGACCCTGTTTCAAAAATAAAAAATAAAATGGGGCTGGGGGTGTAGCTCAAAAGTAGAATTTCCTTGGGTTCAATCCCCAGTACCACCCCATAAACACACCAACTAAAATCTGCCAAACTGAACTCATCTTTTTCTTTCTTTTGCAGTACTGGGGATTGAACTCAGGGGTATTCTACCTTAGAGCTACATCCCCAGCCCTATTTTTTACTCTTTATTTCTTTTTTTTTTTTTGGCGGTACTGGGGATTGAACTCAGGGGCATTCTACCTCCAAGCTATACCCCCAGCCCTATTTTTTTTATTCTTTATTTTGAAACCGAGTCTCACTAAGTTGCGGAGTGCCTCACTAGGTAGCTGAGGCTGGCCGCGAACCCGGATCCTCCGGTCTCAGCATCCCGAATGCTGGGATTACAAGCGTGCGCCACCATGCCTGGCTGAACTCATCTTTTTCACTAAGACTTATTTTTATATGTTATCTGACTGTAGTCACACTATTCTCCAGCACTGAAGCCTCATAAACACTATGGGCTTGATCGTCTGCAATATCTAGCCCCATACATACGATGTAATATTCCACCTCTGTCACGTCTTCCTTTTTACCCTTGTCCTTTCCATTTCATTATAAGCCTATTTGGCCCTCTTAGTGTTTTGCTTTAATTATTGCAAAAATTGTGTTCCTGGCTCTTTCCCATTCCAATTATTCTTTAGTTCCACCAGATTATAACTTTCCTGAGGGACAATCCTGAACATGGTATACCTTGTTTAGGTGGTCCTACAGTCTGAATGAAGCCTGAGCCTGGCTTAAAATTTCTATGAAGAACATATACAAAAAATTATCAAATTAGTCCCCACCCTCTCATCTTTTGTCAATATAAAAATTCTTGTAACCACTAAAAGGATATATTAGCAAATCACAAATAAGCACCCACCCACCAAACACCCCCTCCCCCCACCAAAGGGGAAAAAAGATCCAACTCAGCATGATTTCTGATCCAGCATGATGAACAAAGAGTAAAATAAACACGACTATCATTTGAGACAGAAGAAAGCCAAAGAAAAATCAGAAGAAAAAAAAAAAGTTCTTAAATCACATCTATAGTTGGAAGTGTTTGGTTATAGGCATACTGAAATGTTATTTGTAATGAATTTAAATCTAAATCTAGTTCCAAGGCTCTGAAAACTATAAGGAATTGGAGGATATATTGCTGTTATATCTAAGCACATTCTAAGACTCCCCAAACTTGATTATTTCTTTCCTTACTAAAGCATACTAGGATCAATTCTTTGTGTAAAAACAAACAAAAAATCCACTTGGTGTGGTTACTACCTCTTAGCCTTTTTATTTTTTTGGCACTGGGGATTGAATCCAGGGGCATTCTACCTCTGAGCTACATCCTCAGCCCAATTTTATTTTATTTATTATTACTATTATTATTTGTGTGTGTGTGGTACTGGGGACTGAACTCAGGGGCCTTCCACCTCCAAACTACACCCACAGCCCTATATTTGTTTTATTTTGAAACAGGGTCTCATTAAGTTGCAGAAGGTCTCACAAGGTTGCTGAGGCTGACTGAGAACCTGCAATCCTCCTGTTTCATCCTTCCAAGTACTGGGATAACAAGTGTGCGCCACCTCGCTCTTTTATTTTTATTTTGAAATAGGGTCTCACTAGGTTAATGAGAGTATCACTACTTGCTGGGGCTGTGTTTGAACCTGCAATCCTCCTGTCTCAGCCTCCTAAGTACTGGGATTACAGGTGTGCACCACTATGCCTGGCTTCTCTTAGCCTTTTTTTTTTTTTGCAGTACAGGGGATGGAACTCAGGGGCATTCTACCTCTGAGCTATACCCCCAGCCCTATTTTTTATTCTTTATTTTGAAACAGGGTCTCACTAAGTTGCGGAATGCCTCACTAGGTAGCTGAGGCTGGCTGCAAACCCGGATCCTCCGGCCTCAGCCTCCCAAATGCTGGGATTACAATGGGATTACAAGCGTGCGCCACCATGCCTGGCTCTCTTATCCTTTTTAAAAAGAAGAATTAATTTTTCTTATGACAAAATAAAGCTAGAAACATCCTCTCATTACAAGAATACCTCCTAGGGGTAACATTCTGTAGTGGCTAATTCAGTGTTTGCAGTCACTTTACAGAATACAACTACTGAAAATAATGAGAATCATCTATGTGTGCCAAGGAATATATTCTACTTTCAACATGAAAATCATTACAATAGGTATGTATAAAACATAAGAGGAAACTGATATAAATTTAAACACTATACATTAAGTACAGTAAAGTGTAGAGCAGGGATGGCAAATAGATTTTATTTTGTACACCACCTCTGAAGAACAATGTGTTCTGAATAAGGTGCCTTTGAAGCTGTGCTTTTACTCACTGGGAAAGAGTATTGGAACCAATTAATAATGTTGGTCAGAGACATAAGAAAGGATAAATAATGTCATTAGTGTCGTGTATTTGCCATCTCTGTGCTATTGTTCTTCAAATAATCTCATAAAATGTACAATTTCAAATTACTTACTGCTTCAACAGAGTTACATTCTCGCCTTGTTTCTAAATAACGTAGTGCTCGTTTTTCTTCTTCTTTTAATTTAGCATCTGCCTGTCCAGAAGCAAAATAGCAATCATTTTAAGAATACCAAGAATATCAAGAGAATAGCTCAAATGATCAAATGTGTGAAATTCCTGACTTACATATTTCATATAATTCTGTACACCATTTTGTTGTAAATACGAAGGTGCCTGTGTTCTATAAAATCTCTCTGTTGAATCCAAGTATGCCTTTTCAAAATTGTCCCTATAAATTTGAAGCTTATCCTCAGGATTAGAACAAAGGTTAACTGAAAAACAGAAAATAAAATTTTAAACAATATTTTCAGTATAATAAATGAATAGCAAATATTGAGGCGTCGTCATGTGCAAGATGAAAATGCTCATGAGAACATATAACCACTTAAGACAAAATCCTTCATAAAAAAGTTAAAAAGAACATAGCAGAAGCCAGACATGGTGGCGGCACACTTGTAATCCCAGTAATTAGGAGGCTGAGACAGGAGAATCGCAGGCTCGAGGACAGCCTCAGCAAGTAGTGAGACTCTCATCAACCTAGTGAGACCTTGTTTCCAAATAAAAATAGAAATAGGGCTGGGAGTGTAGACTGGAGGTAGAATATCCCTGTATTCAATCCCCAGTACACCCCCCCACACACACACACAGCAAAATGCAGCAAAGTAACAAATAAATACAAATGAGCATATGGACTATTTTATTTTTGAACTGAAAAGAGACTGACTTCTAAGTCTAGGATCAAGAATCCATTCAACAGATGGAATTTAAATGAAATCCTAAGGAATAAGAAAAGATTTGCATAGACAGTCTAGTAAGATTAATAAGCAAATATTCAGAAGTAGAAAAGCATAAGCTATAATGACTAGGTCATCTAAGATGACTGTAAGATTAACAGAAAATATGATTGAATGGTAAGTTAGAAATAGTTGTGAAGAGGTGGAGACAGGAGGATTGCAGGTTTGCAGCCAGCCTCAGCAATTTAGCAACTTAGTGAGACCCTGTTTCTAAATAAAAATAAAATAGGTGTAGCTCAGAGGTAGAATGCCCTGAGTTCAATTCTCAGTGCCACCAAAAAAAGAAAAAGAAAAGAAAAAGAAATGGTTGTGAAGACACTGGGTGTGGTGGCACATGCCTGTAATGCTACTACTTGGGAGGCTGAGATAGGAGGATCTTGGCCAACCTCAGAAACTTAGCCAGGTCCTCAACAACTTAGTGAGACACTGCTTCAAAATAAAAGTAGGCCTGAGGGTATAGCTGAGGCAGAATGCTTCTGGATCTAATCCCCAGTACCAAACATATACAAGAAATGGTTGTGAAGAACCTCAAATCTCAAACTAGCCTGAATTTAGCATAGAACACCATAAAAAAAAAAAAAAAAAAAAGTAGAAAAAAAATAAAATCATACTTAAAAATTAATCCTGTGAACAGTACATGGGTTCAATGATAGTAATAAAATTACTCTAAGAAGACTGTTTTAAAAGCCTATACCAGCTACTTAGTGAGGCCTTCCACAACTTAGTGAGACCATGTTTCAAAATAAGGATTAAAAATAGGGCTGGAGATATAGCTCAGAGGTAAAATTTCCCTGGGTTTAATCTCCAGTACTGCAAAAAAAAAAAAAAAAAAAAAAAAAAAAAAAAAAAAAAAAAAAAAAAAAAAAAAAAAAAAAAAAAAAAAAAAAAAAAAAAAATCTAAATAGGTCTAAAAGAATGGTAGCTGAAATAAAAAGAAATGTCAGGGAAATGCTAATGAAAATTCAAAGACATGGGAATAATGGAGAAAAGCCAGTCGAAAATAACTCGTCTAACTCTCTTTGTTCATTAATTCAACAAACAGTTACTGAGAGGCATTTTGTACCAGGCATTCTATTTTCAAGAAAAATGCGGTGTCAACAAGATAAGAAAAAGTATTATTCCAAGGAGAAACAGGTACTATGTATGAATCACCAAGTGAGAGGACAAGTCTGGGAATTACGAAAGGTCTTCATGAAAAAATAAAAGATGAGGATGAATTAGAAGAGTATTCTAAGTCAGAGTAAATAATGTTTGTGCTTAAAAGTACAAATGAAAATATTGTCAACAGCTGAAAAGTCAGGAAAGAATGTACACAGGGAAGTAACTTCCTATAAACAAATACAAAATCAGTTACCTTTTACAAGCTATAGATTCAAATTTATATATCTCTAATTTTGGTCACTAAAAAAATTTGCCAACCAAGAAATTAATGATATGGAGAAAACCTGACACAAAAATATGAATCCTTGTAGGTTTCTTTAAAGCAGAATTAATAGCATTTGTGTACTAAAAAAATGTGCATATGATACCAGGCACAGTGATACACACCTAAAATCTCGGTACTTGGAAGGCTGAGACAGGAGGATCACAGGTTTGAGGTTAGTCACAGGAACTTAGTGAGAATGTTTCAAAATAAAAAATAACAAGGGCCAGGGGTGTAGTTTAGTGTCAGAATACCTCTGGGTTCAATCCTCAATACCACAAACACACACATCATCTGTCACAAAAAAGATGTGACTTCATATGCTAATAAACTCTGATAGAACTATCACAATTCTCATGAAAAGGATATTATGACTACAAAAATTCAGAACATACCATAAGATTCTCTTACTCCAATAACCAGCTGAGAATCAAAAGCTTCTCCTAATCTTTCAGCATGTACGAGCTTCATTGCACTATCTTGGAGTCGGTTTTTTATATTTGAAAAAATTGATTCATTCCATGTATCAAGCATGAGCTAGGAAAACAAGAACAAAACACGGCATCTTTTTTATTAAAATACCAAATTCTCTCTCTCTCACACTCACGCGCACGTGTGTGCGCGCGCACAGACACACACATACACATCACAATTTTAAAAGATGAGATTAAGCTGGGTGTGGTGGTGTACACCTGTAATCCCAGTACTTAAAAGACTGATAGGAGGGTCACAGGTTAAAAATAAAGCCGGGTGTGGTGGAGTACTTGGGAGGCTGAGACAAGAGGATCCCAGTTTGTGGCCAGCCTCAGCTTAGTGAGGTCCTCCGCAACTTAGACCCTGTTTCAAAATAAAGAATAAAAAATAGGCCTGGGGATGTAGTTTGGAGGTAGAATGCCCCTGAGTTCAATCCCCAGTACCACAAAAAAATAAAAATAAAGAAAAATAAAAAAGGCCCAGGGCTGTGGCTCAGAGGTAGAATGCCCAAGTTCAATCCCTAGTACCAAAATAATAATAATAATAATAGTAAGAAGAAGAAATCAAATCTGTGACCTGAATTTAAAGGAAGTAGTATATTTAGCATAAAGGTGAAGAACAAGTTTCAGAATCAGACATGCTTTCCTATGAGTAAAATTATCAAAATAATACTACAAATTTCCAGTGACCACTATAAAGATTAAATATGACAATACATAAAAAGTTTTCCAACCGGGTATGGTCATACACACTTGTAATCCCAGTACTTGGGAGGCAGAGAGACAAGAGGATCACAAGTTCGTGGCCAGCCTGAGCAATTTGGTGAGACCCTGTTTTAAAATAAAGAATAAAAAATAGGGCTGGGGATATAGCTTGGAGGTAGAATGCCCCTGGGTTCAATCCCTGGTAGCACACACACACACAAATTCTTTCTCAAACTGGACATGGTGGCATAGGCTTGTAATCCCAATACTTGGGAGGCTGACATAGGAGAATCGCAGGTTCATGACCAGTCTCAGCAACTTAGTGGGGTCTTCTGCAGAGCTTAGTGAGACTCTATTTCAAAATAAAAAATACAATAGGGCTAGAGATGTAGCTCAGAGAATGAATGCCCCTGGCTTCCACCCCCAGTATCACAAAAGACAAAAAAAAAAAAAAAAATCCAGCCAGGCGTGGTGGCGCATGCTTGTAATCTCAGTACTTAGGAGGCTGAGATCAGAGGATCTGGGTTTGTGACCAGCCTCAGCTACTTAGTGAGACCTTCCGCAACTTAGTGAGGCCCTGTTTCAAAATAAAGAATAAAAAATAGGATGGGGGGTGTAGTTCGGAGGTAGAATGCCCCTGGGCTCAATCCCCAGTACCACAAGAAAAAAAAAAATTCCTTCTCTTATAGTTCCACATTGAATTTCAGAAATACTAGTATGTTTGGAATACACATATTTGTACATGTGTTGTACACATCCATAGAAAAATGGAGAAAATCTGTTTGATACTGGACCTTACAGAAAGAACATACCTTATAGATGTCCATCAAAATGATAGAAATAATACATAAATATTAGTGAATACATTTTGGTGCTACAAGTAATTTTGTCAGATACAGGAGAAATGTTAATAACAGCAGCAAAAGCAGTAATACAAGGATTAATGTTTTATAACATTCACTACCTATCTAGGAATATTCCATGTATTTCAGACATATAATTCACTTAATAATCCTCACAATCTTGATACAGATACTACTCTTAAACTTCTTTAGATAGGTGGAACCTAGGATAAATTTAACTTCTCCACAATCATGAAGCTCATAAGTGGCAAATGGGATTTGAATCCAACAACTCTGATGTTAGAATCAATGGTCTTAATCAGTAGGAGCTGCTGCTTCTCACGATTAATAGGAATGGCAAAAACAAAGGAGGATGAGATTATAGGACTGCTGAAGAGCATCTAAAAGTGTCTTTCACTTCCTTTGTTTCTCTGGTACAAATTTCTCATAGTGCAGTTAATCCTACCACTGAAGAACTATGGGGTATCTAAATTCATAGTATCCTGTCCACATTAAAGCAAATTTTAAGGATGAGAATGGGGCAACAATGCCTAGACCACGCTATTTTTTTTTTTTTTTTTTTTTTTTTTTTTTGTGGTACTAGGGATTGAACCCAGGGGCATTCTACCTCCTAGCTACACCCCTAGTCCTATTTCTTTATTCTTTTTCTTTTTGGTGCATTGTAATCATACATCTTTGTTAGGTACAAGCTGGTAGTAGTATACATGCACACATTTCTCATTTAACCCTTCCCCAATTCCTGCCCCACTCCCCTATTTTTTATTCTTTATTTTGAAACAGGGTCTCATTAAGTTGTGAAGGGCCTCACTAATCTGGATCCTCCAGTCTCAGCCTCTCAAGTACTGGGATTACAAGCATGTACCACCACGCCCAGCCTAGACCATGTTATTTTATTTTTTTTGCGATACTGGGGATTGAACTCAGAGGCATTCTACCTCTGAGCTATACCCCCAGCCCTATTTTTTATTCTTTATTTTGAAACCGAGTCTCAACTAAGTTGCGGAGTGCCTCACTAGGTAGCTGAGGCTGGCCGCGAACACGGATCCTCTGGTCTCAGCCTCCCGAATGCTGGGATTACAAGCGTGTGCCACCACGCCCGGCTCCATGTTATTTTAATGTACAAGTTTATTAATATAATCATTACAGTAAACAGTAAGTTATTTAAAGTTCAAAATGGCAATTTTTACTTTTCAAATCTCTGATTATGGCTGAAGATGTAGTTCGGTGGTAAAGTGAATGCATACATATCTGGCTACTTTTGATTTTCACAAGAAAGAAGATATTTAGTAAATGAAGAGTAATCTAAAGTTCCAAGGGAAGACTGGGAACTTTAGCTTTCAAAGCTGACTTCTTCCTACTAAATTATAACTTGTTATTGGGCGCAGGCTGTTAATAACAATCAATACAAAATGTAAAAAGTAAGCATATTATATACTGAGTTTATAATAACTATAAGTAAAAGATTTTAAGGATGACAGCAGTTTAGCCACAATTAAACACAAATTTATCACAAGGCTTTTTTTTTCAAACTGGGGGTTGAACTTAGGGACATTCTGAGCTACACCCCTACCTTATTTTTATTTTGAAATAGGGTCTCACAAAGTTGGAGGGCCTCATTAAGTAGCTGAGGCTGGCTGTGAACCTTCGATCCTCCTGTCTAAGCCTCCCAAATATTGCAATTACAAGTGTGCGCCAACAGACCTGGCACATCATAAGGCAATTTAGCAAAAGGCCTTTTGAAAGAGAAAAATAGTAAGTTACAAGAGGAAAAAAGTATGAAAACAAGGGGAAAAAAAAACATTGAAGCTAAAACTAGGAAAAAGAAAAGCAAAGGAGATAATGTTTGAAGACAGACCTATAGTCTATGGCAATACTACCCTGAACACACCCAATCTTGTCTGAAGACAGATTTATAATTTTAGAACACAGAAAAAGATGAAAGAGAATTGTAGCTAAAGATGGATAAAAGAAAAAAAATATTATTCAATAAAACCCAAGAAGAGTTGAAAAGGAATTTACATGTGAAGTAGAAAAACCCATTTCAAAGTCTACATTATTTTGAAATGCCTTCAAATACCCCTCTTTCTGAAGAATACCAGAAAAACAATGGAAAGATTGACTTACCTTTCGAACGATACTATCTTCCACATTTGATTTTTTATTGCTGCCCTGTTTACCCATTAAAGTAATCTCTAGTTGACAAAAAGGTTTCGGTAAAATATCACATTGTGTAAAGAATTTTCGCCATTCAACAATATATGCTTTTAGCAAAGCTGTGTCATCTTGATGGCTCAGTACTCGCTGAAAAAAAGAATTGTATCAATTTGAAATAAATGCACCATGCTTTGAAAAATAAAAAAACATATGCATGCCATAATTTCTAAACATTTTATTATAAAACTGTATTTTCAAGAGAAAGTAAAACATGTCTACGAACATCCATAACTGCATTATTCAAATGGACGACGAGAGAAAACAGCCCAAACGTCCATCAACCGAAGAGCGGATACACTGCATGTGGTATACCTACACAATGGAATAGTATTCACCCAGAAAAAGGTACAAACACTCAGATGCTACAACACAGAAGAAATGACCCTGGGCTTAATCCTCAGTAACACACACACACACACACACACACACACACACACACACACACAAAGAATAAAACTATCAATTTTAAATAGACATAATTTATATTTATCAAAGGTTATAAACAGATACGCTGATATTTTCTAAGTGGAAAATGTATTCCTTTTCTAAATCAGTTCTAGAAAAACTGTTTTTTTATGTGTGTGTGTGGTACTGGGGATTGAACCCAGGGCATTCTATCTCTGAGCTACACCTCCAGCCCTATTTTTTATTCTTTATTTTGAAACAGGGTCTAAGTTGTGGAGGGCCTCACTCAGTAGCTGATCAAACCTGCGATCCTCTTGTCTTAGCCTCTCAAGTACTGAGATTACAAAGCATGTGCCACCATGCCCAGAGAAGCATTTAACTTTATAACCAAAGCCTGAAAGCCACATTTATTTTCATTAAAAGGTAATTTCCTATTAAACTCTAATAATTTTTTTTTTTTTTTAATGGTTCTGGGGATTGAAACTAGGGGCATTCTACTTCCGAGCTATAACCCGGCCCTTTTTAAAAAATGTTTTGTTTTGAAACAGGATCTCACTAAGTTGCTGAGAGTCTCACTAAATTGCTGAGGCTATTCTAGAAACTTTGATTCTCTGGTGTCAGACCCGCCAAGTCTGATTACAGGCATGTGCCACCATGCCCAGGCAAACCTATAATTTTTACTTATCAAGATATTATCAAGCCAAGGCCGAGTGTGGTGGTGCACACTTGTAATCCCAGTACTTAGGAGGCTGAGACCGGAGGATCCGGGTTCGAGGCCAGCCTCAGCTACTTAGTGAGGCTCTCCGCAACTTAGTGAGACCCTGTTTCAAAATAAAGAATTAAAAAAAAAAAAAAAAAAAAGACATTATCAAGCCAGGCACGGTGGCTCATGCCTGTAATCTGAGTACTTCAGAGCTTAAGACAGGAGGGTTGCTTGCAGGTTCATGGCCAGCCTCAGCAACTTAGCAAGGTACTCATAAAAATTCAACTAAAGAATATGAAGTTCTAGCCCTCCAGTTTTCATACTCCATTTTATACAAAGGAAAATAAATGCATGAACTTAGGCCCCTTTTCCAAGTGGTAAGGGATTCTCTCATTAGCAACGCAATAATTATTTAAAAATAATACATTACCTCTGCAATCATTTCTCCCAAGACAAAGGTGTTAATAAAAACAAAACAAATGGAACTAATGCTTGCATAATTGACCAAAGGCCTAAGTGATCTTTGTTTTCATTTCAGTAAAATTAAAATTTGTTTTATAATACCAACACAAGAGTCCTGATTTTGGCTCAGCAGTAGTAATACAAAGGACAGTCCCAGGATTTTATAATCAGAGAGGTATCTGGAACTGTATTAGTCATGAGAGAGAAAAAAAAAACCAGGTGTATGTGGACTGACTTGTAGTCAAAAGATAATGGTAGTGCAGACTTCTAAAAAAAAAAATGGATAGAGCCGGGCGTGGTGGCGCACGCTTGTAATCCCAGCATACAGGAGGCTGAGACCGGAGGATCCAGGTTCGCAGCCAGCCTCAGCTACCTAGTGAGGCACTCCGCAACTTAGTGAGACTCGGTTTCAAAATAAAGAATAAAAAATAGGGCTGGGGGTGTAGCTCAGAGGTAGAATGCCCCTGAGTTCAATGCAAAAAAAAAAAAGAAAAAAGGATAAAAAACTAAATTCTTTATGGCATCTTAGTTGAATATAATAATATACTCTCTTAACAGAAATTATTATGGTAGGGGAAAACATCCAACAAATGAGTTATTTAGTTTAAAATTTAACAAATATGTCAAAAGTTAGTATGGTATTTTATTTTTTGGTGGTAAGAATTGAACCCAGAAGCATTCTACCTCTGACTTATTTTTATTTTTTTTATTTTGAAACAGGGTCTCTTTTGATGAGTCTCACTACTTGCTGAGGCTGTCCTTGAACTTTCATCCTCCTGCATCAGCCTCCTAAATACTGGGATTACAGGCATGTGTCACCACATCCTGCTCCAGTGTGATATTTTAAATTACTTTAGGAAGTCTTACCTTCAAAATCACAAAACATGATATTGTCTGAATAGTTTTAAAACCAGTCTAAGACTTAGCTTGTAGTTCAGTGGTAGAACTTAAGTGGCATGTACACAGCCTTGAGTTAAAAAAGAAAAAGAAAAAAAAAAGCAATCTAAAATAAAGATACAAGCCAGGCGTGGTGGCGCATGCTTGTAATCCCAGCATTTGGGAGGCTGAGACGGGAGAATCCAGGTTCGTGGCCAGTCTCAGCTACCTAGTGAGGCCCTCCGCAACTTAGTGAGACCTTGTTTCAAAATAAAGAATAAAAATAGGGCTGGGGGTGTAGCTCGGAGGTAGAATGTCCATGAGTTCAATCCCCAGTACTGCAAAATAAATAAATAAATAAATAAATAAAGATACAGAACTTACTGCCTGTGCTTGCTTAATAAACTCAAGGATATCTTCTTTTAAAGCCTGATGAATTTTTGCCGGGCCTTTATCATCCCAGAGACAGACTGCATGCACATCCCTGTAAAAATAAAGCAAGTAATCAAATATTAATAATGGAACAAAAAAAAATAAAATACATTTAAAGATCTGTATTAGTACAGCTTTCAATGGACCATGGCAGACCAAGCTAATGATACCTGAATTCCCTAGGTTGGATCCACAACACTGACAAAAAACAAAATAAGGGGTGGTGTGGGTAGAGACAGTATGCAGGCTGGGAGTGTGGTTCACTGACAGTAAGTGTGCTTAGCACGTGTAAGACCCTGAGTTCAATCCTCAGCAACCCCCCTCAAACACACACACATACACACAGAAAGTGTGTTTTTTGCTGGGTGCAGTGGTATACATCTGTAATCCAGCACTTGGGAAGCTGAGACAAAAGGTTCAAAAGTTTGAGGCCATCCTAAGCAACTCAGTGTGTCCCTATTTAAAAAAAAGTAATAAAGCTGGGCGTGGTGGCACATATTTGTAATCCCAGTACTTGCGAGACTGAGACAAGAAGATCACAGGTTCGCAGCCAGCCTCAGTAACTTGTAAGGCCCTCTGCAACTTAGTGAGACCCTGTTTCTTTTTTTTTTTTGCGGTACTGGGGATTGAACTCAGGGGCATTCTACCTTCGAGCTATACCCCCAGCCCTATTTTTTATTCTTTATTTTGAAACCGGGTCTCACTAAGTTGCAGAGTGCCTCACTAGGTAGCTGAGGCTGGCTGCGAACCTGGATCCTCCCAAATGCTGGGATTACAAGTGTGCACCACCATGCCTGGCTGAGACCCTGTTTCAAAATAAAGAATAAAAAATCAGGCTGGGGTGGAGCTTAGAGGTAGAATGTCACTGGGTTCAATCCCCAGCACCACACACATACATACATACACACACACACACACACACACACACACACACACACACACTATATATATATATATATATATATATATATATATATGGATGTATGGATGTATATATGGTCTCTGGGATATATATTGGAGGTACAAGGCCCCTGAGTTCAATCCCCAGTGCCAAAAAACAAAGGTGTGTTTTTTTGACTCACAATAGTCCCCCTTACCAAGAGGATATGTTTCAAAACTCCCCAGTAGATGCCTAAAACCTCAGATAGTACAGAACCCTATATAAACTGTTTTTTTCCTATACAGACACACCTATGATAAAGTTAAATTTATAACTTACAGTGAAAGATTAACAACTAATAATAAAATAGAACAATTATAACAACATACTATAATACAAATTAGAGAGATCCTATTTCTAAAATAAAATACAAAAGTATAAAATAGGGGTGTAGGTATAACTTGGAGGTAGAATCCCTCTGGGTTCAATCTCCAGCAAAACACACACACACACACACACACACACACACACACACACACACACACACGGTAGCTAGCATGGTGGCACATGCCTGTAATCCCAGTACTTGGGAGGCTGAGACATCAAAGGTTCAAGGATAGTCTCAGTAATTTAGGGAGGCCCTCAGCAACTTAGATCCTGTTTCAAAATAAAATAGGGAGCCGGCCATGGTGGTGCATGCTTGTAATCCCAGCATGTGGGAGGCTGAGACCGGAGGATCCGGGTTCGCAGCCAGCCTCAGCTGCTTAGTGAGGCCCTCCGCAACTTAGTGAGACCCTGTTTCAAAATAAAGAATAAAAAAATAGGGCTGCGGCTGTAGCTCGGAGGTAGAATGCCCCCGAGTTCAATCCCCAGTACCACAAAAAAATAAATAAATAAATAAATATTTTTTTGTGGTACTGGTACTGCACACACACATACACACACAAAGAGAAAATAATTACAAATGTAAGAACTTGACATAAATACATTGGAATACTTTAATATATCCTATCAGTTAAGATCCATTTGCCTGAAAAGGGTAAACTTAATAGCAGTTTAAACTATTAAGAGTTTATTTTTCTTACATAGCAAGAAGTCTAGAGGTCAGCAATTGTTGGTGTTTGTTCGGAGTAACACCAAGATCTGTTTCCTTCCACTCTACCATTTTAGTTGTTTTTTTTTTTTTTTTTTTTTTTTGTGGTACTGGGGATGGAACCCAGGGGCAATCTACCTCTAAGCTACATCCCCAGCCCTATTTTTTATTCTTTATTTTGAACCGGGTCTCACTAAGTTGCGAAGTGCCTCACTAAGCAGCTGAGGCTGGCTGCGAAACCGGATCCTCCGGTCTCAGCCTCCCAAATGCTGGGATTACAAGCGTGCGCCACCACGCCTAGCTGCATTTTAATATATTGACCTCTTATCTTTTGTGCTTATTAAGGAAGGAAAGGGAGGACAGTGCTGTGACCCTTATCTGGAAAGCCAAAACTTTCCTATAGGCCTCCTATAGACCTGCTTTCCAAAATTGTGTCACATAGCCTCCCAAGCAGCAAGGAAGGCCAAAGAGTGAACAGTAAGTTACCAGCCTCTATAGTGGAAGGTCTATAAGCAAAGAGGAGTGAGTGTTGGCTTAACTAAGGAACAGTGTCTATCACAAGCTCTCTCTACATTTGAAAATCCAGCAGAAAATATTAAGGACACAAAAGAATGTAGAAATACAATATATATAAATACAATATATATATATATATATACTCCCAATCTGATTTTATTTTTATTTTGAAACAGAGTCTCACTAGATTGATGAGCATCTCACTATTTGATGAGGCTGTCCTTGAACCTGTGATCTTCCTGTCTCAGTCTCCCAGGTACATGGGTGCACCACCATGTCTGGCTAACAGATATGATTTAATAGGTAGATATTCCTGCAACCTTGGTAAAGTGATTTTTCCCTAAGAAGATATACATACACACTCCCCCCCGCCCCAGTACTGGAGATTAAACCCAGGGGCATTCTACCTCCAAGCTATACCCCCAGCCCTATTTTTTTATTCTTTATTTTGAAACAGGGTCTCACTAAGTTCTGAAGGTCCTCAGTAAGTAGCTGAGGCTGGCTGAGAAACTGCGATCCTCCTGTCTCAGCTTCCCAAGTACTGGGATTACAGGTGTACGTCACCATGCCCAGCTTGCTATAAACTTTTAAAAGACTTCCTTCAGCTATTTCTTACTTAACTTTAATTTCTCAAAGGGTAAAATTATGCTTAGAAGTTAGTTAATATTATACAGCAAGTTTCTGTTATTTAGGCAATTAGAGTATTTTGCCATATGATAAAGAGAACAACACCTTAATTTGTATAGGTTATTCAGCCACACATCTATAATTCATTCATATTCTACTAGTATACATTAAAAGGTTATTATATAGAGCCAGGCATGGGCACACGAGTGTAATCCCAGTATTTAGGAGGCTGAGATAGGAAGATCACAGGTTTAAGAACAGCCTTACAGCCGGGCGTGGTGGCGCACGCTTGTAATCCCAGCATTCGGGAGGCTGAGACCAGAGGATCCGGGTTTGCGGCCAGCCTCAGCTACCTAATGAGGCACTCTGCAACTTAGTGAGACTCGGTTTCAAAATAAAGAATAAAAAATAGGGCTGGGGATATAGCTCGTAGGTAGAACGCCCCCGAGTTCAATTCCCAGTACCGCAAAAAAAAAAAAAAAAGAACAGCTTTACCAATGTAGTAAGACTCTCAGCAACCTAATGAGACCTGGTTTCAAAATAAAAAGAGAAAAATGGCTAGGGGTGTAGTTTGGAGGTAGAATGCCCCAGTTCAATCCCCAGTACCACAGGAGGAAAAAATAAAAAACAAAAAAACAGTTATTAGAGCAGGACTGAAAATGCTACCCTTAGACCTCTTAGAACCTGGCGTTGTGGCACACACTTGTAATCCTAGTACTTGGGATGAGACAGGAGGATCACAGGTTCATGGCCAGCCTCAGTTACTTAGTGAGGCCCTCCACAACTTAGTGATGGGGTGTAGACTGGAGGTAGAATGCTCCTGGGTTCAATCCCCAGTACCATAGACACATAAAAAGGAAAAGACCTGTTCAAAGCCAGGCTAGTGGCACACACCTGTAATCCCAGTACTTGGGAGGCTGAGACAGGAAGATCACAGGTTTGAGACCAGCCTCAGCAAATAAGTGAGACTCTCAGCAACCCAGGGAGACCCTGTTTCAAAATAAAAAGGAGCCAGGCATTACATGCCTATAATCCCATTATTTGGGATGCTGAGACAGGAGAATCACGGGGTTAAGGACACCCTCAGCAAGTAGTGAGACTCTCAACCTAGTGAGACCCTTTTCAAAATAAAAATAAAAAATTGTGCTGGGGGTGTAGCTAGCTTGGAGATAGAATACCTCGGTTCAATTCCCAGAAACACACACACACACACACACACACACACACACACACACACACACAGAAACAGGGTCTCACTAAATTGCTGAGAGTCCTGCTACATTGTTAAACCTGTCCTTGAACCTGCAATCCTCCTGTCTCAGCCTTCCAAGTACTAGGATTACAGCCGTGCACCACCATGCCTGGCTCTGTACAATTTAAAAAAATATGTATTTCCGGTCCACATTTGGTTGACTCTTTATATGTGGAATTGTGGAGCTGAAAGGTATAACTGAGATCAATGCTATTGGTTGGTTGTGCCCTGCTTCTCAGGGGGTTGCTAACAATAATTTTGCTGTAAAGACATTTTGGCCAAAGGCCAAGAGTTAACACAGCAGATCTCAAATTACATTCCTTAGAAATGCTTACTTGTAAGGTTAGTCTTGGGCTGGCACTGGAGAATTTAAATGGTAAAGTTTCTTACACTTACATGAAACTTTCCTGAAATGAAAATAGTGGCTCACTATGTTTCAACTGTTTATACAAATAATATGGTTTACACTGAACATCTGTCTTTCTGGGAGTCTAGGATTTTGGTACACACCAGGCAAAGAGTATGTGACCAGTTTCCATAAAAACACTGAGTCTCTATCAAGTTTCCCTGGCATGACACAAGTTCTCAGTCTTGTTGTTGGGGAGACTAAGCACGTCTGTCCTGTGTGACTTATCAGTGAACTCTTGGAAACTTCTGCTGTTTCCCTGACCCAAACCCACAACTTCATCCCTTTTTTCTTCGCTGATTTTGGTTTATATCCTTCCATTATAATAAATCACAGTTGTGAGTATGACTATATGTGCAGTCCTGTGAGTTCCCCTAACAAATCAATGAACCTGAGAAAAATCTTGGGGACTCCCAATACGACTAGTAAAAAAGATTTTTGTGTGTGGTACTAAGGATTGAATCCAGGGGAGTGGGTACCCCTGAGATATACCCTAGCCCTATTTTTTATTTTGAAATGTTGTCTAAGTTGCCATGCTCTGGCCTCAAACTTCCTGTCTCAGCCTCCTAAGTACTGGGATTACAGGAGCATACAACCATGCACAGCTCAACTAGTGATAATTTTAAACAGGTAAACAGACTGTCTAGAGCCATACATTCCATTTGGGTATAGAAGCACATCACCAAAATTTGCTTTATGTTAGCAAACAATTAATAGATTACTTACGAAAACAAATCAAACCACTGTTGTTTTGTAACAGATTCCTGGCGTAAAAGCTTCAAAACAATTGGACGCATGAAATCCCACTTGTCTTCAAACTGAAGAGAGCCTTTATTCTTTAAATAAAAAAAAAAAAGATTAATTTAAGTTGCAGTTAAATCAAATGTATCTTATAATATTTATCTTTTAAGAGATAGCTAGAGAAATGCAGGGCTCCGGCCGGGCGTGGTGGCGCACGCTTGTAATCCCAGCATTCGGGAGGCTGAGACCGGAGGATCCGGGTTCGCGGCCAGCCTCAGCTACCTAGTGAGGCACTCCGCAACTTAGTGAGACTCGGTTTCAAAATAAAGAATAAAAAATAGGGCTGGGGGTATAGCTCGGAGGTAGAATGCCCCTGAGTTCAATCCCCAGTACCG
>PVLC010010619.1:0-10029 GCA_004027655.1 Graphiurus murinus | reverse complement strand
CAGGGCTCGTTTTTTTTTGTTGTTTGTTTCTATTTTGGGTATTGAACCCAGGGGCATTCTACCTCTGACCTACACTCCCAGTCCTATTTTTTTTTTTTTTTTTTTTTTTTTTGCGGTACTGGGGATGGAACTCAGGAGCATTCTACCTCCAAGCTACAGCCCCAGCCCTATTTTTTTTTTTTTCAGTACTGGGGATTGAACTCAGGGGCATTCTATCTCAGAGCTACACCCCCAATCCTATTTTTTATTCTTTATTTTGAAAGCGGGTCTCACTAAATTGCGAAGGGCCTCATTAAGCAGTTGAGGCTCGCCACGAACCCGGATCCTCCAGTCTCAGCCTCCCACGTGCTGGGATTACAAGCATGTGCCACCACACCTGGCCCAGCCCTATTTTTTATTTATTTATTTTCTAAATTTTGAAACAGGGTTTTGCTAAATTACTGAGACTGGCCTCAAACCTGCAATCCTCTTGTCTCAGCCTCCAAGAATTGGGATTATAGGCCTGCACCACCATGTCCAGCTGGGCTCAAATTTAATTAGAGAACTAGTTTTCCATAATGGAAACCCTATAGGATTAGTCTTATATCAATGAATCATAAGGAAATTATGAAAGAGAATAATTGAAGTTTGAGGTATAGCTCAATGGTAGAGCATTTGTCTAGCATGCATGGGTCCCTGAATTCAATTCCCAGTACCACAAATAGAGAAGGAATGGGGGCTCAGTTGTGTTAAAGTATATAGTGAAGAATCTAGCCTCGTCAAAAGAAAAGGCCTGACCTCTCCTCGGCTTCTGGTTGATAATCTCTGGGGACTTGGAATGTTATGTCTGATAAGTGTATCTCAGTTTTCATGTCAGGGTTTAGGTCATACTGGATAGGTTAACAATATAATTTAAGAAGGGGGACTGCCCAGCTTGTATGGTTTTAGCATGGGGGCTGGGCAATCCAGAATACCAACACTGTCACTTAAGAGTGAGGGCTTTGGACTGTAAGTAGCAGTCAATTTGGAGACTGAAATTATCCATGTGAGATCAATCATGCTTATGTGAAGAAGTTCCATAAAAACTGTGGACAATGAACGCTGCATGCTTCCCTATTGACAGTACTCATGCATGCTGTCACACACTGATGTCAAAAGAGAGTGTGTGCTGGCTATACAGGGTGAAAATAACAGAAGCTCTCTGTTGGAACACCCCCCCCCCCTTTTTTTTGCGTGGTACTGAGGATTGAACCCAGGGGCATTCTACCTCCAAGCCATACTCCTAGCCCTATTTTTTATTCTTTATTTTGAGAGCCTCACTATGTATCTGAGGCTCAGCCTCTCAAGCATGCACCACCACGCCTGGTTTTGTTTGAAACCCTTCTAAGACTCTGTCCTATGCTTTTCTTCCTTTGACAAATCTTAATCTGAATTCTTTCCCTGTAATAAATAGTAACCAAGATTACAACAGCTTTCAGTAACTTCTACGAGCCTTTCCAGTTGGTGTCAGAAAAGGAAACTAGTTTCATGGGGACACTGAACCCTCTACTAAGTAGTGATGCTAAGCTTCTCATGAAAAGTACAGCTGTAGCCAGGTGTGGTGGTGCATGCCTATAATCCAAGTACTAGGGAGGCTAGGACAGGAGTATAACAGGTTTGAGGGCAGCCTCAGCAAAGTAATGAGACTCTTAGCAACCTAGTGAGACCCTGTTTCAAAACAAAAAAGGACTGGAGAGGTGGGAGTATGTATAGCTCGGAGGTAGAATGCCCCAGGTTTAATCCCCAATATAAAAAAAAAACAAGAACAAAACAAAAAATATACAGTGAGACTCTATTTCAAAATAAAAATAAAATAGGGCTGGAGTGTAGCTCAGAGGTAGAATGCCCCTGAGTTCAATCCCCAGTACGACAAAAACAAAAAAAATAAAAAGGGCTAGAGGTGTAGCTTGGAGGTAGAATACCTTGGGTTCAATCCCCAGTGTGTGTGAGTGTGTGTGTTGGGGGGGGGGGTCACAGACCTGAAGGTGGTCAGTATTTGTAGAACAGAGTAGCAGTGGGGAAAAAACTACACAGAAGCCCGGCATGGTGGCATATGTCTATAACCCCAGTACTTGGGAGGCTGAGACAGGGGGATCAAACGCTCAAGGATAACCTCAGCAATTTAGCAAGACCCTGGGCAATTTAATGAGACCTTGCTTCAAAATAAAAAATAAGGAGTTGGGGGTATAGCTTGGTCATAGAATGTTTCTGGGTTCAACCTCCAGCAATACCACTCCCCCACCACACCCCCCCCAAAAAAAATGCACAGAAAGGGAGGGAGATCAAACCTTTGGCAGGGTACTGATCTGTATATTAGTGTGAGAAAACAGCATCTGAGATTGGGAAGAGTCATCAAAAAAGGAGTAGGCAGAATAATCACCAGAGTGCACATAGGGTTAGAAAATAGTGTGTGTTGCCAGGCATGGTGATGCACGCTTGTAATCCCAGTACTTGGGAGGCTGAGACAGGAAGGTCGCAGGTTCGAGGGCAGCCTCAGCTACTTAGTGAGGCCTTCTGCAACTTAGTGAGACCCTGTTTCAAAATAAAGAATAAAAAACAGGGCTAGGTGTGAAGCTCAGAGATAAAATGTCCCTGGATTCAATCCACACTGCCACCATAAATAAATAAATAAATAAATAAATAAATAAATAAATAAATAAATGGACTTAGTATAGTAGCTCAAAGGTAGAATGCCCCTGGGTTTGATCCCCAGCATTAAAAAAAAAAAAGTGTGTGTTCCCATCAGCCAGGGTGGAAGCACCCATAAGATGTCAGAAACAGGGCAGAGTCCTTAGAAAGGTATTGAGCCTTAATGGAGCTGCTATAGTTTGGATGCTGACTGTCCCTCAAAGATTAGTCCCCAGGCTGGCACTATAAAGAGTGTTGAGGACCTTTAGGAGGCAGGGCCTGTGAGAGGTCCTTAAGTCATTGGGGTTGTGCCCTTGAAGGGATTATGGAACCCTAACCTCTTCCTTTTTCTTGCTTCCTGATCATGAAGTGAGCAGTTTTGCTGTCATACACTCCCACCATGATTGGTGTCCTTGTCAGAGGCCCAAAAGAATAGGGCAACCTGATCACGGACCAGAATGTTCAAAACAATGTATCTTTTAAGTTAATGATCTCCAGTATTTTGTTATAGTGAAAGCTGACAAACACAGAAGCCAGAGTAGCCCTATCCCAGTTATTCTGAATCCATTTGAACAAAACTTAGACATAAACTTCAAAAAGATCAAACTGATTCCAAGTTACCAGAACTAGATTTTGCCAAATACAAAAATATTTCAAGGAAATTTAAAAAATCCAGCCCCAAAACATAAAACTTGAAATGTCTGTCATCTAGTCAAAAATTACCAAGCTGCCATGTGTGGTGGCATACACTTGTAATTCTAGTACTTGAGAAGCTGAGACAGGAGGATTGCAGGTTTACAGCCAGCCTCAGCAACCCTGTAAGGCCCTCTACAAGTTAGCAAGATCCTGTTTCAAAATAAAAAATAAAAATAGGGCTGGGGGCGTAGCTCAGAGGTAGAATGTGCTTCCGGGTTCAATTCCCAGTACCCTCTAGGGATTGTATCCAGTGGGGCATTCTACCTCTGAGCTACATCTCCAGCCCTATTTTATTTTTTATTTGGAAAGTTTAAGTTACGGAGAGCCTAAGTAGCTGAGGCCGCCCACAAACCAGCAATCCTCCTGTCTCAGCTTCCCAAGTACAAGCATGTGTCACCACACCCAGGTTCACTTATTATAGTCATTAAACAAAGCTAAGAATCAACTGTACATTGGGACACATAAATGAAAGATCCTCAAGGAACTCACATCCCTTGGAACACACACACACGGGACAGAACCCAGAGGCATTCTATCTCCAAGCTACACTCCCAGTCCAATTTTATTCTTTTATTTTGAAATAAGCTTTCATTAAGTTGCAGAGGACCTCACTAAGCTGCTGAGGCTGGCTGTGAACCTGAAATCCTCCTCTCTTAACTTCCCAAGTACTGGGATTACAAGCATGTGCCATCAAGCTCGGCTGTTGTGGAGGTTTCTTAAACTGCAGTCCATGGACTTCTGAAGGGTCCAGGATAAATTCTTCAAAGTCAAACTATATTATTTTGTAATTTTTTTTTTTTTTAATTTTTGCAGTACTAGGGATCGAACCCATGGGCATTCTACCTCTGAGTTCCCAGCCCTATTTTTTATTTTATTGCAGTACTGGGAATTGAACCCAGGGGCATTCTACCTCCGAGATTCACCCCCAGTCCTATTTTTCAGTCTTTATTTTGAAACAGGGTTTCACCAAGTTGCGGAGGCCTAAGTAGCTGAGGCTGGCTGCGAACCCGGATCCTCCTATCTCAGCCTCCCAAGTACTGGGATTACAAGCATGTGCCACCACGCCCAGCTTTATTCTTTTATTGAAATACGGTCTCACTAAATTGCAGAGGACCTCACTAAGCAGGTGAGGCTGGCCGTGAACTTGCAATCCTCCTGAGTACATGGATTATAAGCATGTGCCACCACGCCTGGCTAATTTTGCTTTTGTTTTGAGAATTCCAATAAAATATTAATACAAGTAGAGTATGGACTATTTATATGACCCTGTAACCATGCACTATCCATGAGAAAAAATACAACCTGATATTCTATAAAAGATACCAGTGAAATGACATCACATAGAGTGGAAGAAGATATTTCTAATATGTATATACAAGAAAGGCTGTTATCAAAATAAGTAAAGAACTTAAAAGGCAATAGGAGTGCTATAATAGCTTTCCTACTTGTATCCCTTAATCCCTTTCTGAATAACTCAGTCCAAAAACCAGGTCTTGCTGTCAAAGAATGAAGTTACATATATGAAAAAGGATGAAGACAGAATTAAACCTTTTGATGTTGGATTGGAATTGGAGAGACTGGGGTAAATTCCTAGTTTTTTTTTTATAAAAGGGACATAAAAATAAGTATGTGTGTGAGCATATATGTGTGTATATATCTGTGCCTGTGTCCTGTCTCAGTCCACTGAGAGCATGAAAGGAGCGAACACCAAAATAGCAATGAGCATGCCTAGGATCCACTTGTTGGCTTTGCAATACCATACTCCCCACTCCCCCAAAAAGGGCTTCTTAGAGAAAATGCTAATTCCAAGGTTAGGACAGAGATGATTCTGGAACAACTTTTTTTGTTGTTGTTGCAGAAAGCAAGCAGTCAATCTAATAAAAATAAACAAAACATTTTTAATGCATTAAATAATTATTTAGATGGAGAAAGTGATAGCCAATGGTTACTGACATGATCATATTTAATTTGTGGAAAGGTCAGCTATAAATTCACCAAATGAAAAACTGAAAGTTGAACAGGAAACTATTGAAATAGTCCACATGAGCAATAAATGATGAAACCCTAAACTAAGGCACGTAAGTAGGAAAGTGTAGATATAAGGCAAGTGTAGATATAAGGTAAGAACAGAATTACAACTTAGCCCTTCCTCAGCTGTGTGACCTTGAGCAAATTACTTAAAATTCTCTGTGCTTCAGTCACAATTATGTAAAATGGGCTTACTTAATAAATTATTTATTTGAAAGGGTTGTTGGAAGAATTTAATAATATGTGTAAAATGTTCAGAAAAGTGGCTGGCATAAATAAACACTGTGTATTTATTACTGTGTATTGCTTATTACTATTACATTAGTCCTTCAACTATAACTACTAATTCTACTTCTCCAGCAATAACATAATTTGGTGATAATTAGATGTGGAGATAAACAACTCTTGAAAATGACTCAACATATTAAGGCCTAGGCTCTAAAACAGTATTACTCCCCCTCCCCAAATATAATTCAAAATACAAATGATACTAAATCTTAATAAGTCAAAAGCAGAATGCTGTCCGCCCCCCCCCCCCCGCTCCCCCGTACCAGGGATCGAACTCAGGGGCATTCTATTTTTGAGCTACACTCCCAGTCCAACTTTATTTTTATGCCAGGAGGGGAATAAGTGGAGTTGGATGGTTCAAGAAAGGTGATGAGTTCAGTTTTGGACAGTATTAAAAGAAAAGAACCTGGGTGTGGTGATGCACACTTATAATCCCAGTACTTAGGAGGCTGAGACAGGAGGATCGCAGATTTGAGGATAGCCTCACTAACTTATTGAGGCCCTCAGCAACTTAGTGAGACCTTGTCTCAAAATAAAAGATAAAATAAGGCTAGGGTATAGCTCAGAGGTAAACACACACACACACAGAAAAAAGAAAATTAAAAAACACATTTAGCTTTATCTAAAAAGTATTCCCAGCCTGGCGTGGTGGTGCACACTAATAATCCCAATACTTGCGAGGCTGAGACAGGAGGACTGCAGATTGAAGGACTCTGTTTCAAAATAAAATTTTATAAAAAGGCTGGGGAGCCAGGCATGGTGGCGCATGCTTGTAATCCCAGCATTTGGGAGGCTGAGACCGGAGGATACGGGTTCAAGGCCAGCCTCAGCTACCTAGTGAGGCACTCCGCAACTTAGTGAGACCCTGTTTCAAAATAAAGAATACAAAATAGGGCTGGGGATATAGCTCGGAGGTAGCATGCCCCTGAGTTCAAAACCTAGTATGGGGGGGGGGGAAAGGCTGGGGGTGTGGCTCAGAGGTAGAAAGCCCCTGGGTTCAATCCCCAGTACCAAAATAAATAAATAGCACCTATCAGCTGCATTCAGAGGCTCATGCCTGTAATCTCATACTTGGGAGGCTAACAGGAGGATAAGAGGTTCCAGGACAGCCTGGGCAACTTAGTGAGACCCTGTTAAAAAAACAAAACAATAGGGCTGGAGGTGCAGCTTAGTGGTAGGCTGCCCCTGGGTTCAATTCTCAGTACCACCACACCACAACAACAATATCTATCATTCTCTATTCTTTATGGTTTTTCTTCAAAGTATATTATTCTATATATTTATTTGCTTACATGTTTACTGCTTCTTTTCCCCATAAAAATGTAAGGACAGGAGTTTGCCTAGTACTAAATTCTTGTTCAATGAATATTTATTTTCCAAAGACTTAATAACTCTTGTTATGGTGTTTGGTGTTTTTTTGTTTTGTTTTGTTTTTTTCCCCCGGCACTGAGGATTGAACCCAGGGGCTTCTACCTCTGAGCTACACCCCCAGCCTGATTTTATTTCTTATTTGGAAACAGGGTCTCACTAAGTTGTGAAGGGCCTTGCTAAATTGCCAAGGCTGGCTTTGAACCTGCAATCCTCCTGTCTCAGCCTCCCAAGTACTGGGATTACAAGTGTGTACCACCACACCTGGCTTCTTGTTATGGTTTCAATAAACATGATATCATTCGAACAAATGTTCCTCATCCATGGCCATCCCACAAATCAGATTGTGAACACATATAAAATAGAAATAATAGCTTTATGTCTAAGGGTCAAAAATAGGTTGAGGGTTTTGACAATATCTTTGCTCCTCACATATTTTTCAAATATTCCCTATTATCTATGCAACTTTATTTCAAACCCACTACAAAGCATTGAAAGCCCTTCACGTTTTGGCCCTGACTTTGTTTTCTTGAATCTCCTGCTGTTTCCCTGTACTTTGGGACACTATACTACAACAATTCCAACGGGCACCATCCACATGGGATGCAAAACAGCATGCAGTTCTGCCTATCCTGAAGTCAAAAGGATCCTTTCCTACTTAATTCTTCCTAATCACCATCTTCAGAAAGAGTACCTATTCTTCAAAACTGAGCTCCATAAAACTTTCCTAGATCATCCCACCAGAAATTGTTGCCTCAGTCTGTGAGGGACTATCCAGCAGTTAGTAGCACACCTGAAAATTCTGCCTTATAGCAAACCATTAAACCTCCTTTAATATAAGGCAAGTCCCAAAGAACATGGACATTGTTAAAGACACAGAAGAAAATATATGTATCTTTGTATTCTTCCTGGCACTTTGCATGTAACTGTCTAATAAAATTATTCTAATACATTCGACAGACACTTTTGTGTGTGTGTGTGTCTGTGTGTGTGTGGGGGGGGAGGTACTGGGGATTGGACCCTGGGGCATTCTGCCTGAGAGCTACACTGCCAGCCCTTTTTTTCATTCTTTATTTTGAAACAGGTCTCACTAAGCTGCAGAGGGCCTCACTAAGTAACTGAGGCTGGTGGTGAACCCAGATCATCCTGTCTCAGCCTCCCCAGTACTGGGATTACAAGTGTGCACCACCATGCCCGGCTCATCTATAGGTACTCTAACTGCTTTCTATGTCCATTTTCTTTCTGCCCAAACGACAAAATTTCCACTGAGAAAAGCTGTGCTTCATATTTCACTAAACTGAATTATCTTGTGGGATGGTTGTATACCACTTACCTCTTCTGTCTGTTTATCTCTAAATCTAATTAGGAGAGAGAGGTAGAGTTAGTTATTAGGGAAAAGACTAACTCTAGCATGCTATCGAGCCAACATATAACCAACTAGGTAGGGGGTGTATGAAAGTGCAATGAAAGCAAGCTACTTAATTAGGGAGAAGACAACCAGCTGGAAAGACCTGGAAGAATGTGAACCATTAACAGTATCTAGAAGCAGGAAAGTGATATGGTCCAAACTGTATTTTCATCTAGAGCTCAGAGAGATAAGAGATAAAAATAGTGAAATCATGGGAGACTGCCCCAGAAAAAAAGTATAAAGATAGAAAAGGACTGAAAATTAAATCCTGAGAAATAATTATACTGGGAGGAAGGAAGGGAGGTCAGTAAAAAATACAAGTGATTCAAAAGACAGTAGACCAAGGAGACAGTAATGTTACAAAAACCAAAAAAGAAGCAGAGGAAGTGAGGAATAATATCAGAAGAGAGGATGAATGTTACCATAGAAGAATTTCATTTGGCAGTTAGGTTGCTAGCAGCATACTTAAGACTTGACAGCTTCAGTACAACTGGGTGGGGTAAGTTAAGGAAAAGAATGAGAATTATAAAGGCAGCAAGTGGGGCCTGCTTTTTCAAGAGCTGTGACAGTGAATAAAGAGAAAAGGGCAAAAGCTTGAGACCGAAGCAGAATACACGTTTATATAAAGAAATACACAAACTTTTCTTATAGCCATACAAGTGACAAAAAGGAAAATGAGGAATGGGGAATGCCACCAAGTCCTGGGGGGGGGAGGGATGAGAACTTAATAAGAACAAGTAGGAAGGAGTCAATTTAGGAGATGGCTTGAAAAAGAGCAGGATATGGGGAAAACTAGAAAAATTTGTGAGATTGACCATGGGAATTAAGGACACTGCAAATAGCTAGGTAAAGTAATGTGCTAGAATCAAAGAGGGGTAAGGCTCAGCAAAAAAGGTTTGAACAACTGCTTTTTGGAGTAGGATAATCAACTGGAAATGAAGAAAAGGAGCAGAGGGCCCAGATGA
Organism: Graphiurus murinus; assembly: GCA_004027655.1. NCBI lineage: Eukaryota > Metazoa > Chordata > Mammalia > Rodentia > Gliridae > Graphiurus > Graphiurus murinus. The sequence goes on along the minus strand of PVLC010010619.1, from coordinate 630 downwards.
TAACTGCAAAAGAAAACGAACAAGTAGAATTATATGTTAGAAGTAATCTAAAAGCCAGGCGTGGTGGCGCACACTTGTAATCCCAGCATTTGGGAGGCTGAGACCAGAGGATCCGGGTTCACGGCCAGCCTCAGTTACCTAGTGAGGCACTCCACAACTTAGTGAGACCCTGTTTCAAAATAAAGAAAAAAAAAAGTAGTAATCTAAAACAGCCAGGCGTGGTGGCACTCCCTTATAATACTAGTACTTTGGAGGCTGAGATAGGAGGATTGCAGGTTCAAGGACAGCCTCAGCAAATACTGAAACTTTCATCAATCTATCAAGAACCTGTTTCAAAATAAAAATAAAAATAAAATAGGATTGGGGATGTAGCTCGGAGGTAGAATGCCCCTGTGTTCAATTCCAGTGCCATTAAAAAAAAAAAAAAAAAACAGCCGGGCGTGGTGGCGCACGCTTGTAATCCCAGCATTCGGGAGGCTGAGACCGGAGGATCCGGGTTCGCAGCCAGCCTCAGCTACCTAGTGAGGCACTCTGCAACTTAGTGAGACTCGGTTTCAAAATAAAGAATAAAAAAACAGGGCTGGGGGTGTAGCTCGGAGGTAGAATGCCCCTGAGTTCAATCCCCAGTAC
>PVLC010010618.1:23771-50241 GCA_004027655.1 Graphiurus murinus | reverse complement strand
ATTACAGGCATACGCCACACCTGGCTCTATGAGAAATATTTTAGTGAACATTCTCAATATATATGCTTAGGTGTTTCTATTAGATAATTGTGATAGACTCAATCTTTTTTTTTTTTTTTCTTTTGTGGTACTAGGGATTGAACCCAGGGGAGTTCTACCTAGGTTACACCCCCAGTCCCATTTTTTTATTTTGATACAGGATCTAATCAAATTGCAGAGGGCCTTGCAAAGTTGCTGAAGCGGGCCTTGCACTTGCAATCTTCCTGTCTTGGCTTAAATCTTAGTCCCCTCGAAGCCGGGCGTGGTGGCGCACGCTTGTAATCCCAGCATTCGGGAGACTGAGACCGGATGATCTGGGTTCGAGGCCAGCGTCAGCTACCTAGCGAGGCACTCCGCAACTTAGTGAGACCCGGTTTCAAAATAAAGAATAAAAAATAGGGCTGGGGGTATAGCTCGGAGGTAGAATGTCCCTGAGTTCAATCCCCAGTACCACAAAAAAAAAAATCTTAGTCCCCTCAAATCCATATGTTGAACTCCAGTCCCTTATGTAATTTGGAGGTAGAGGCTTTGGGTGATTAGATCATTACCAGTATTAGTGCCTTTATAGAGGCCCTGGAGAGCTCCCATCCCTTCCCTGGAGTGAGGACATAACCAGGAGATGGCCTCTATGAATCAGGAAATGAGACACCACACCATCTGGCTGTTTCTGGGCTTCCCAGCCTCCAGAACTCAGAAGTAAATGTTCGTTGTTTGGCCACTCAGTCTATGGCAATTTTTGTTGTTGTTGTTATAGCAGCACAAAGGAACTAAGACAATTCTTATTTTGAACTTGTTTTTAAATTAAAAACACCAATATACCCACATTGACATTAACCTGAATGTAAAGACCACTTCCAGTGTGGCAGGAGCTGCTTCACCGTCCACTGCAGGGCTCTGAGTGGCCTGAGGCACCTTGGAATTACGTGGGAATAAAAAAACTCAAGAGGCCCAGGTTCTACCGGACTCTACGAAGGTTGAGCACGGGCGAACCCTGTGCTTTCTGTTGTGGATTTGGGAGGTTTAACAGCTCCCTGGTACTGCCCCGCTGGGTGTTGCAGAAGTGGAGAGCTGTGATTTTAGCTCTGGAGTCAAGGATGGAATAATGCACTTGCTCTGTGTGCCCTCTGCTGGTACTCCCTGAGCAGGCCACATGGCGGAGGCCATGCTAGTGGCCATCAGCTCTGCCCTCCTTGGGCAAGCCCCTCGCAGGCTCAAGGGTGTGGGGATCTTCGTTCGGGCTGATCAAGCTGCCTACATATCAGAATCACCTGGTCACGGGCCTGGGCAATGTTTTGAAAGCAGAGCCATCACAAGGTAAGAGTCAGCAGTTCTAACCCGTGGCGGTCCTCCAGGCCCACCACCCGGCTCTGGGCCGCACCTACAGAATCAGTACATGCCAAGAACACGCCCTGTGTCCACAGCCCATCTAGGAAGTGACTCGCACAGGCAATGGGCCAGCCAGCACCTCCAAGAACCCGAGGGACACAATCACAGGCTCCCCTGACCACCCTCTCCAGCTGCCAGGAATTACTACGCAGGAGGCAATGAACGCGTTAAATGCCCCAACTGTAAACCGACATCCTTTCACTTACATCTTTAGCTAATGATGAATAAAAACTAAAGGGAGCCCATTCCTTATTCTTAAAAGCCCTCACACTTTCACTGTTCCCTCCCTTTCTGATTTCCAAAGGCTTCCCACAGTGACTGGGTTGAAACTTAGGTCCCTCCTCTGAGCAGCTAACCATGCCCCCGTTCAGCACAAAGCAGCACCTGCCGTCCCTTGGGACCGGCCTCCTGCTATGTCCAACTTGAATACTCTGCTGCTGGCCCGCCTCAGATCACCCCACCCTTACCATCTGTAACTACATACATTTATTTAACCCCCCCCACACACACACACCAAGGACATGGGACTGCAAGCTCCATAGAGGCCAAAAAAAAATATCTTTTATTAGCCAAACACATAAGGCTCAGGTGGAAGGAATGAGTGGTTAACATATAATGAACACCCGTGATTAACTATGGGGCAATGCACACAACCCCCAGAGTGTCTGAAACGACGCACCAGCAGGGCTACCGGCTCAGCCCCGCTGCAAGGTTCCCAGTGAGAGCCCTCAGATCCTGGTGGGGAACAAAACCTCCGCTCGGGTACTGCGCTTATGTAAATGACACCCCGTCCCACTGGTGTGTGCTCGGTTCTCTGGCGGGATGGGACGAGCCCTTTCTAGGCTTCATCCTCGCTGGTGCCCCCGAGCCTTCCTCCATGCCATGGCTGCCGACCGAAGGCTTAATACTTGCTTTGGGCTGCTGAGTTTACAAATCACTGGGAATTCAGTGTGTTAAGCGGTGCTGGGGATTGAACCCAGGGCCTCACACATGCAAGGTAAGCACTCTACCGCTGAGCTTCACTCCCCATCCCAGCAGACAGGCAGGACTTTATATTTTGCAGATGAGAAAACCAGGGTTCAGTGACTAAATACCCTGAGCCAGGCCCGGGAGCCAAGAACAGAAGTTTTTTGTTTTGTTTTTTGCAGAACTTTTTTTTTTTTTTTTTTTTTGCGGTACTGGGGATTGAACTCAGGGGCATTCTGCTACACCGAGCTACACCCCCAGCCCTATTTTTTTTATTCTTTATTTTGAAACTGAGTCTCACTAAGTTGCGGAATGCCTCACTAGGTAGCTGAGGCTGGCCGCGAACCCAGATCCTCCGGTCTCAGCCTCCCGAATGCTGGGATTACAAGCATGCGCCACCACGCCCGGCTCCTATTTATTCTTTATTTTGAAACAAGGCCTCACTAAGTTGCGGAGGGCCTCACCTAAGTAGCTGAGGCTGGCCATGAACCCGGATCCTCTTGTCTTAGCCTCCCAAGTACTGGGATTACAAGCATGTGCCCCCACACCCGGCTCAGGTACTGCCTAACAAAAACTTCTGGCCATTGCCTGACTGAATGTTACATGCAAGTACAGTAAGTTTGCAGTGAGGGCCTTTTTCCTAAACCTGGTAACTAGCTTCCACTTTTTTTTTTTTTTTTTTTTTTTGCGGTACTGGGGATTGAACTCAGGAGCGTTCTACCTTCGAGCTATACCCCCAGCCCTATTTTTTATTTTTTATTTTGAAACCAGATCTCACTAAGTTGCAGAGTGCCTCACTAGGTAGCTGAGGCTGGCCGTGAACCTGGATCCTCCGGTCTGAGCCTCCCAAATGCTGGGATTACAAGCGTGCGCCACCACACCCGGCTAGCTTCCACTTCTTGAGTTTCTTCATCCCAAAAGGTGAGTTCCCAGGAGCCCGGGGGACCCCCTGCTCCAGCCTTACCCACCCTCAGCCTCCCTGTCAGGGATCCAGGTGGCTCAGAACCACTTAGAGGCCCTGATCCCAGAAGTTCCCTTGATTGTGTCCACTTTCCCAAACACCTGTGTGAAGCGCTCTCTGTCCAGGATGCGTCCGTAGCGCAGGGTGAGGTAGAAGGTCTGCTTCCCACTGTACTGCTGGATACGCACGAGCACGTCATGGGGCTGGTCCTGAGACTCCGTCAGGGGCATCACATCTGCCAAGGGGCAGTATGTGTCCTGCCGCCAGCCCCAGAAGGTCAGGTGGGCCACTCGCAGGACCGTGCCAGACTCATTCACGTACAGGATGCCCACCAGCCTCCGGAAGAAGTGGCTCATCCAGCACAGCATGGCCAGGGCAAAGCCAGCCACCCCGCCTGCGAGGCACAGCTCGTTCAAAGTCATGAGGCCCTGGGAGTAGCAGTAGAAGCCCGGGGGCAGGGCCACCACCGTCAGAGCCGTCTGTGCCACCTTCAGCCGAGACAGGAACCCGAAGAATCGGATGGCATTGAAACGGTAGACCATCTGGAATTTCTCGGTCTCTGTGCCTGGTGGTTTCTCCTTCAAGGCGGGTGACCTGCTCCCCACCCATCTCTTGGGATCCTCCAGCCTACTGCAGCACCATAGCCCGTGGACAGGCCTTCCCCAGGCAGCTGGCCCCCGCAACCTCGGCACGGCTCGGAGGAAGGCAGCCTGAAAGGGAGACAGGAGACATTTTTCATAGAACCCAACCATGCTAACCATACAACGAACATGTATGAAGCAAACCACGGGAGGCTTTTGCCAGTCCTGCAATGTCACCATCATTGCCGGAGGATAAGAAGGTAAAGCCTGGTGCTTTATTTATTGGGAGCTTCACAAATGCTATTCTGGACAGGTACTACTACTTTCATTTTGCCACTAAGCCCAGAGAGGGTAAGAAATTTACCTAAGGACACACAGAGATATGAATAGGGACAAGTCTCTCAAACGGGTCCTCTTTTCCCAGATAAACATAGAAAAGGCCAGGTGTAGTGGTGCTGCCTGTAATCCTAGCACTTGGGAGGCTGAGACAGGAGGATTGGCGGTTCTCAGCCAGCCCAAGCAACTTAGTGTGACTCTCAGCAACCTTAGCTCAGAGGTAGAATGTCCCAGGGTTCAATCTCAAGTACATACATACGTGTGTGTGTGTGTGTGTGTGTGTGTGTCTGTGTGTTTGTATGTAGCTTCATTCATCCAACAGATACCTCAGGAGGGCCAAAACTGGCCTGGACACTAGATCCACAAGGTCGCTTGAACATTTCCCCAAGCAGTAAGTTAATAAATCGTGTCCTATCGGGGGACTCTCAACAAATTTGTGAGCTATTTACCACAGTAACTTTCCAGTTCTCTGCCTGGTTTATGTCTTATCTTGATGCTGGAGGGAACTGCTATTTTTCTGCCTAGCTGGGAAAGGGAAAACAAGAAAGGTGAGGCAGGGAAGCCCCAAAATGCAGCAAGAGAACTTTACCAGGTGAGTAGTGGCAAGAGCTCCAGGCTTTGAGCCCATACATGGATTCTCATCCTGGCTCCAAGAGTCACTAGCAAGTTACTCCACCTCTGAGCCTCAGTTTCATCACCGTTTCCCCCCTCCCCTGGAGACTGGGGGTTGAGCCCAGGGGCATTCTACCTCCTAGCTACACTCCCAGCCCTTTTATTTCTTTGCTTGGGAATAGGGTCTCACTAGGTTGTTGAAAGCCTCGCTATGTTGCTGAGGTTGTCCTCGAACCTGCCATCCTCCTGTCTCCGCTTGCCAAGTGCTGGGATTACAGCTTGAGCCACAGCGTCCGGCTATTTCTTCACTTTTTTTCGCGGTACTGGGGATGGAACCCATGGGAATTCTACCTCCGAGCTACATCCCCAGTCCTATTTTTTTATTCTTTATTTTGAAACAGAGTCTCACTAAGTTGCGGAGGGCCTAAGTAGCTGAGGCTGGCCGCGAACCCGGATCCTCCGGTCTCGGCCTCCCAAGTACAGGGATTACAAGCGTGCGCCACCACGCCCGGCTTGTTTCTTCACTTTTTAACAGATGCTGAGCGAGACTTTGTGAAGTCCTCCGCTTGATACCTGATGCACCGTGAGCGCTCAGCGAGTTTAGCTATCATCGTTGTGGGTTCACGTGACCCCGAGGGAGCAAAGAAAGTCGGGGAACGCCACTCATAGCCCACGACGGAGCTTCCTCCTGCGGACTCCCAGACTAAGAAGCCCAGGCGTCCTGCCTACCAACCCCATCCCTGAGCTCGACCCCCAAATCTCGCCACCTGCCACAGCGCTCACCAACCACCTTCTTACCATGAATCCGGCGCCGGCTACCGGAAGTAAATCCCACTTGCCCCGGAACCTCTAAGAGCGCATGCGCAGACGCAAAAGGCACTCGTAATGCGCGTTGTATCTTGGGAGTCGTGGTCCAGGGACCAGGACTGACGTAAGTCTCGGGCCAAGCGGGAACCCGTGGGATTCTCTTTTCCCGGCGTGCTCTGCGGCGTGGGGCCGAACCCGGAAGTTCCGGGACGAGTTCCTGGAGCCAACGAGTCCTGTCGGATGTGTTCAAAAACTACGGACATGGCGGCGCCGGGTACGACGCTGTGCCTCTTCGACGTGGATGGGACCTTGACGGCCCCGCGGCAGGTAGGCGGCGTCCGGCAGGCTGCCGATACCAGGGCTGATGACCGCCCAGGTGGGCACCAAGAGGATACCGACCCATCTACCTCCTTCAGGGAGCTGAACTCTGCTCTGGGCACCCCAGAGAAATGAGACCCAAATCCTAACCAGCTCTCAGACCTCGGGCGGGTCCAAAAAAAATCTGTAGAACAGGAAACTTGGGCTGGCTGAACAATGCAGTTCTGGACTCCACCGTCAGCCCTGGAGACTGACAGTCCTGTCACCTACGGACTGTGCCATGTAGCATGAGGTTAAAGGTATCGGTTTCCAGGTCAAACAGCCCTAGAGGGGTGGGTCTCAGCTTCGTCTGTGTGGCCTTGAGCAGTAGAGGTAACTTCTCTGAGCCTCAATATCTGCAGCTTTAAAAAGGGACATTACCTGTTCCATGTGGTGTTTGTGAGGATCTAAAAGAAATCACGAAAGTATCTTGCACATTCTAGCCTGTAAACATTAGCCACCTCCACTTGCCCCCGCAGTGGACTGGGGTGATGGAGGAGTCCTTGATCATTAGCAGATGCCTCCTGGAAGTGCCCTTGCGCCCTTGGAAACCTGCTTCCCAATCCCAGATTTTGCGGCTGTGAGCATGGACAAGTTTCAGTTAAGATTAGCCTTTCAACCGGGCATGGTGGCACACGCTTGTAATCCCAGTACTTGGGAAACTGAGACCAGAGGCCCTCCACAACTTAGTGAGACCCTGTTTCAAAATAAAGGAGAAAACATAGGACTGGGTAGAATGAGGCCTCTGGGTTCAATCCCTAGTACTAAAAAAAAAAAAAAAAAAAAAAAAAAGATTAGCCTTTCAGTGAGGCTCTCAGTCCCCCCATCCCACCCCTTGCACAAATTGATCTCTGATCACCAACCATTCAAACTTGAAACTGGGCCCAAATGGTCTCACTAGTCTCAACTTCTCCCCACCTCCTGGAGTTTGGGCATGGTGTACACTAGAAGTCCCTGTCAGGAAGGTATGACCTTAGACATAACCATGTTACCTTCCTGAACCACAGTTTCAGTCCATCCAGGTATGACACTCAACTCCAAATTCTCCAAAAGGCCCTTTCTGACTCTCAGATTCCGTGATAAACACACCCTTGTGGGATGTTAAAAACTCATAGCAGTCTACAGCTAGCATCCATTCATTTTCTGTAAAGAGCCATATATGATAAATACTTTTGTCTTTGTAGACTATGTGATCAGTAGTAACTACTGAACTGTAGTGCAAAAGTAGCCATAGACCAGCCAGGCAGAGTGGTGCACACTTGTAATCCCAGTACTTGGGAGGCTGAGACAGAAGGATCACAGATTTGCAGCAAGCTTCAGTAACTTAGTGAGGCCCTCTACAACTTAGTGAGACTCTGTTTCAAAATAAAAGAATAAGCCGGGCGTGGTGGCGCACGCTTGTAATCCCAGCATTCGGGAGGCTGAGTCCGGAGGATCTGGGTTCGCGGCCAGCTTCAGCTACTTAGTGAGGCACTCCGCAACCTAGTGAGACCCGGTTTCAAAATAAAGAATAAAAAATAGTGCTGGGGGTATAGCTTGGAGGTAGAATGCCCCTGAGTTCAATCCCCAGTACCGCAAAAAAATAAATAAATAAAAGAATAAAATATGGTTGGAGGTGTACCTCAGAGGTAGAATGACCCTGGGTTCCAGTACCACACACACACACATAAAAAGTAGCCATAGACCATATGTAATAGAGTGACTATGTTCTAATGAAACTTTTACTTGTTACAAAAATAAACAGCAGCTCAATTTGGCCCATGGGCCACAGTGTTCTAGGGTTCACATTGCCAAGCCTTTTTACACAATGTTGGACCTCTCAATCTTCCTCTGTCTTTCATCCCAGGTAGAAGAGTTATGGCAGGCATGGTCTTGCATGCTTGTAATCCCAGTACTTGGGAGGCTGAGACAGGAGCATTACAGGTTCGCAGCCAGCCTCAGCTACTTAGTAAGGCCCTCCGCAACTTAGTGAGACCCTGTTTCAAAATAAAGAATAAAAAATAGAGCTGAGGTTGTAGCTCAGAGGTAGAATCTCCCTGGGTTCAATCCCCAGTTCCACAAAAAAAAAAAAAAGAAGAAGAAGAATTATTATATTATCATCTTAAACGTTAAAAAACTGAGCTACAGGGAAGCCCTGACCTCCTTAGCTTCATACAGCAAACCTGGTCCAGGTCCATGGGCCTCAGTGCATTGATGTTTGTCAAGTTTCCCATTTCCTTTCACTGTGCAGAGTTTTAAGCTATTCGAGGTGCTGGTGTGCTGTTCAGGAAAGTGTTTCTGACTCCCAGAAAGAGTCAGAGTATATAAGCATAAAGTATAAAATAGCAAAGTAACCAGGTAAGCCAAAAAGTATTCTCTCGAAATGTTGCATTCTATGCAAGGAACATAAATAATTTTAATAATTTTAATTTCCTATGTACTGGGTAATGTAGGTAAAAAATAATAATAATACTTTAACAGCAGATCTATTCATTATGCAGCCTTTCCATCCTTGATATATGTGTACTCTCAAACACTGATAAGCACAGTACAATCTGGAAGAACAGGTTATCTTTTATTGCAGTTGCTGAAACAGGATATGACCTAGACAGGTGAAATCTAGTTAGCGTGGACTCCAGAGATGTGCACGTGTTAGTAGAAATCTGTCATGCTGCGTACTTTCCCAAAGAAGCCATTCCCTCCAAAATAGCTGGGCCTTAGAACAAAAGCTTACAAAAAGAAGGAGGCATAAAACTAGGTGAATGATTTTCCAACTCTGCATCATGAAAAATTTCAAAAACACAAATCATAAAAAAAAAAAATAGCACATAAAATACCCATATCCCCATCATTCAGACTTGAAAATGGTTGACATTTCATTGTTTTAGCTTTATCTCTACATTTCCCTTTTCTTTTGCTAAACAGCTGCCTAAGCCGCAGGCCTCCTTCTGCTTCACCCCTTCACAGTTTTACCTGCATCTCTCAAACACAAGGACATCTGTCTTCATAACCATAGCATTATTATCACATCCAAGAAAATTACCACCAGTCCCTAATACCATACCATAGCCCAGGGGCAGCAGGTTTTTCTGTAAAAGGCTAGATTGCAAATATTTGAAACTTTGCTGGCCATGCGGTGTCCTATAGCTGCTCAGCTCTGTCTTTGGAGTGCAAAAGCAACCATAGATACCTTGCTTACAAGGAGACCTTGCTATGTTTAGAAATAGGTAGTGGACCTGATTCTGGCCCGCAAGCCCCAGTTTTCTGACTCCTCAAATCTACTGTAAAATTTCCTTAATTATCCCCCAGAAGTTTCATAATTTTTTTCAGAAGGTGAGTTTTGTTTTGTTTTGCAGTACTGGGGATTGAACCTAGGGGCATTATACCTCTGAGCTACACCCTCAGCCCTATTTTTTATTTGGAAACAGGGTCTCGCTAGATTAATGAGAGTCTCACTACTTCCTGAGGTTGTCCTCTAACCTGCAATCCTCCTGTCTCAGCCTTCCAAGTACAGGGATCAAAGGCATGCGCCACCATGCCCGGCCTTTACAAAAATCTCTCAGCCTTATTTTATTTTCTCTTGTTTTGAAACAGGGTCTCACTAAGTTGTTGAAGTTGGTCTTGAACCTGCAATCCTCCTGTCTCAACCTCCCAAGTACTGCACCACCATACCCAGCTCTTTTTAACTTTTTTCCACTTTAATTTCAAGCTTTTGGGTCTTTGTGTTTTATTTTGTCTGGAGTGATTTATGATCATCAGCACAGGGGTTGCTTGAAAACACCAAAACAATGACGTGGCGCGCTTGCTTTACTTTAAACATCTCCTCTGCAGTGGGCATCATGTAGCTCCCCTGCTGTGGCTATATCCTCTGGGTCCTATTGTCTGTGAAAAAGTATTTGCTGCCACTTGGAAGCACAAAGGTATCTTTTAGCCCAGGGTGATGGCACATGACTATAATCCCAATACTTGGGAGGCTGAGACAAGAGTATTGCAACCTTAAGGCTAGCCTCAGCAACTTAGCAAGACCTTGTTTCAAAATAAAAAGGACTCAGCCGGGCTTGGTGGCACATACCTGTAATCCTAGTACTTGGGAAACTGAGAAAGGACAATTGCAGATTCAAGGCCAGCCTCAGCAACTTAGCAAGACCCTATTTGAAAATAAAATAGGACTGGGGGTGTAGCTCAGAGGTAGACTGCCCCTGGGTTCAATCCCCAAAACTCCTAAATCCCCCCCAAAAACCTCTTTCACAACTCCTTCACATTGCAGAACATGTCGCAGTGGCTACCACAGTATCATTCAGCTCATCAGTGTGCTAAGGGTTGAGATGGCATGATTGTACCCTCGGGTTAGAATTGTAGCTGTAATACTTCGCAAAGGCGTCTTGCGCACTTTCTCCTTTTCTGATGTGAGGTTTAAAGAAACCACTAGGGGACTCTGGGACAGGTTCCCACAGTTGTCACAGGCTCACAGAGGCTGGAGCAGTTCTAGATTTTGTCTAGTAAGTCAAGAATACACAGTAAGAGGTAAGAGATTAGACTTTAAGCCCCTCTGTGTTATTTTATTAATCACATGCATGTATTACTCTTAATTTTTTTTTTTTTTTTTGTGGTACTGGGGATGAAACCCAGGGGCGTTCTACCTCCAAGCTATACCCCCAGCCCTATTTTTTATTCTTTATTTTGAAACCGAGTCTCACTAAGTTGCGGAGTGCCTCACTAGGTAGCTGAGGCTGGCTGAGAACCCAGATCCTCCGGTCTCAGCCTCCCGAATGCTGGGATTACAAGCGTGCGCCACCACGCCCGGCTAGGAGCTTTTCTTTTAAGAAAAACTTAAAAATCTAATGGTATTGCTCTTATTCTTTTTATTCTTGTTTTTTAAGGTTTTTTGCAGTGCTGGGAATCAAATCCAGGGTCTCGATCATGCTAAGCATGTGCTCTACCACTGAGACATCTCCCTAGCCACACTTCGTTCTGCATAACTATAACAAATCAATTCTGAACTTCCTCTTTAATTTCATATTTTTGGTTTTAGAATTAACAACTTAACTAAGCATGGGGGTGCGGTTTTATGGTCCCAGTTCCCCTTGTCGCTGAGGCATGAGGATCACTGGAGCCCAGAAGTTGGAGCCTGCTTGGGCAACCTAACAAGACCCTTATCACCAAAAAAAAACAAAAAACAAAAAACAACAGCTTAAATCCATAAATGGAATATAGTGCAGGCAGGCGTGATGGCACACACTTGTAATCCTAGTACTTGGGAGGCTGAGACTGGAGGATCACAGGTGTGAGGACAGCCTCAGCCATTTTGTGAGGCTCTCACTAGTGAGACCCTGTTTCTAGATGAAATAAACTTGGTCTGGGAATGTAGCTCGAAGGTAGAATGCCTCTGGGTTCAATTCCCAGTACCACACACATACACACACACAAAAGAAAAAGAAAGAAAGAAATATAGTGTAGTATTTGGAAGGCATGAGCTAGATCTATGTACTGGCCTAGAAAGATCGCCTGTGGTAGTGCTGAGGAAGCAAGTCACTGCAGGACATAGGATCATTTCATTTATATTTCAAAAATAAGACCAATTTGTACTTGTACTGTGTCTATATAAGCTCATAGGAAAGTGACTGGAGTAATACTTAACAGCTTTTTTTTCTTTTTTTCCTTGTGGTACTGGAGATTGAATCCAGGGACATTCTACCACTGAGCTATATATACCCCAATCCTTTTTATTTCTTATTTTTATTCATTTACTTATTTGGTACTGGGAAATGAACTCAAGGACATTATGCCTCTTTGCTACACACCCAGCCCTTTTTATTTTGAAACAAACAGGGTCTCATAAAGTTGAGGATCTCACTAAGTTGCTGAGACTGGCCTCAAACCTCTTGGGGTCCTCCTGTTTGAGCCTCCCAAGTTCTGGTATTACAGATATGTGCCACCATGCTATAGCTTTTCATAAATTGTTTGTGTTTAAATTTTGGTAAAAAAATAAAGTTAACAAGTTTTGGTTTAAAAATTAATGGCCAGACGAATGGGAATGAACCTACCATATGATTCAGCAATACCCCTTCTTGGTATCTACCCAAAAGAATGGAAACCAAACTATCAGACCAATGCATGTGTATCTATGTTTATAGCTGCACAATTCACAATTGCCAAACTTTGGAACCAGCCAAGATGTCCATCCACAGACGAATAGATTACAAAACTCTGGGATATGTACACAATGGAATTTTACTCAGCCATTAAAAAGAACAAAATCATGTTATTTGCAGGGAAATGGATGGAACTGGAAAACATTATGTTACGTGAGATTAGTCAGTCACAACAAGTTAAAAATCATATGCTCTCCCTAATATGCAGAAGCTAGGGAGAAAAAGGGATATAAGAGGAACTCTAGACAAAGAAGGAGAAACCTTAGATGAGCAAAGAAGGTGACTTAACTGAAGGTGATGGGGGGGGGGACACCCTAATGCACATGATGTACTTTCACAAACATATCAAAGTCAATCACTAAACTGAACTTGAGAAGGAGAGAGGGCGAAGAAGTGGGGCGGGAATTGGGGAAGGGTTAAATGAGAAATGTGTGCATGTATGCCTTTACCAGCTTCTACCTAACAAAGATGTTTGATTATAATGCAACAATTAAAAAAAATAAAATTTTTAAAAAATTAATGGCTTCTGGGGAGGGAATGGGGTAGGAATTGGGAAAGAGCTAAGTGAGTGATATGTGCATGTACACCTCTGCCAGCTTGTACCTCATTAAGATGTATCATTACAGTGCACCAATAAAAATTAAATTTTTTAAAAAATGGCTTAAAATTACAGCTAAAATAAAGCCAGGCATGGTGACACATGCTTGTAATTCCAGTGCTTGGGAGGCTTGAGACAGGAAGATTCCAGGTTCACAGCCGCCTCAGCAACTTGTGAGGCCCTCTGCAACTTAGTGAGACCCTGTTTCAAAATAAAGAATAAAATATAGGGCTGGGGATGTAGCTCGGAGGTAGAATGCTCTTGAGTTCAGTCCCCAGTATCACAAAAAAAAAAAAAAATTATAGCTAAAATACTTGAACTCGGCCAGCCTCAGCTACCTAGTGAGGCACTCTGCAACTTAGTGAGACTCGGTTTCAAAATAAAGAATAAAAAATAGGGCTGGGGGTGTAGCTCGGAGGTGGAATGCTCTTGAGTTCAGTCCCCGGTACCACACACACACACAAAAAAATTATAGCTAAAATACTTGAACTACTTGAACTTGTCTACTGATCTAGTAAATGAATGAGTTGGCATGTATCAAAATAAGACTTGTATTTTTCTTGCAAACTTAGTCTGCTGATTATTTTTTGGCTCATGAGTATTCTATTTTTCTTTTTGAACCGTAGAAAATTACCAAAGAAATGGATGACTTTCTACAGAAATTGAGGCAGAAGATCAAAATCGGAGTGGTCGGAGGATCAGACTTTGAGAAAGTGCAGGAGCAACTGGGAAATGACGGTAATGGCTATGTTCCTGATTACATTTTGGTCAAAGATGAACCTCTCCTGAGGCTGCTGGAATCCATGGCCACGTATCCTCCACCGCTCCAACCCCCATCTGGCACACTTTCTGCTTCCTTCTTATTTTTCATCTGTGTTGAATCCTATACATAATGTTCTGAGTTGCTGATAAAACACTAATCGGAGGTGCGGGTGGATTCATCAGAAAGGCGAGTGCTGGGGCTTTGCACGTGGGAACCTCTCTACCTAGAGTACTTGTTTGTCCTGCCCGCCACCCTCCAGCCTCGGGTAGGCCCCACTCCCGGCCGGCCTTCTCTCTCACTCAGCCGTGAGGGTGCCCTGTGGTCCAGGTGCCTCCTCCCCGCAGCCCTAACCCAGTGTTTCCGAGTTTCCTAGTCACGGAGTCACCAGGCTCTTTCCCTCCCCCAGCTGCAGTCTCCAACCAGGACCCTGGAAGGTGGGGAGTCTTCATCGGCTCCTTCCCGGAGATTCTGACTCAGGAGGCCTACAGGACCTGAGAATCATTGTATTTCAGCAAATACCCCCAAGAGATACTGTGCATACCCAGCTACGGTAGCGCTCTGGAAGTGTTAGAAACTTACCTGGTTGCATGTTTGCCTTGAAGAACAGGACCATGTGATACTTGTTTCTGCTCTAGCCCCTGGGCCTCCGGAGTGCCTGGCCTTGGGAAATAGTGGGTGGAGCAATGAGGAATGTATTAGATTTTAATCCCTGTTGTCTCTAAAGTCCTTACCCCTGGGAACCGGCTCCCTTAGAGCAAGCTTTCTCAGCCGTGGCACAGTTGACATTTTGAACCAGATAATGCTGTTTTGGAGACTGGCCTCTGCATTGTAAGGTGTTCGGCAACATCTCTGACCTTTACCCACTGGATACCAGCAGAGGTCCCCCCCCCCACACACACACACACAGTTTTGACAGTGAAAACTGTCTCCAGACATTGCCAAATGTCTCCTGGACTGCCACTCCCACTTGGGAACTCTTGTTCCATATGTCATATCTTACACTACAGATCTGTCTAGACTGTATTTATTGAATCATCAATTACTGGAAGAGTAATCTGAGCAGTTCCTTTAAAACTCTGTATTCCACTTACATTTAATTTTTCTTAGCCAGGCATGGTGGCACACGCCTGTCATCCCTGTACTCAGGAGGCTGAGATAGGAGGATCCCAGGTTCAAGGCCTGCCTCTGCAACTTACAGAGATCTTGTTTCAAAATAAAAAGGGCTGGGGGTATAGGTCAGAGGTAGAACATCCCTGGGTTCAATCCCCAGTACCAAAAAGAAAGAAAGAAAATTTAATTCTCCTTGTAGGTACTTGGTTTAGAAATGCTCTAAACACCATAATGGGACATAAGCCTCCAAATTGTGTTACCTGGTCATGACTGCACTTCTGTCTTTTGTGTGAATCTCCTGATATGCTCAGAGATCTGATGTAGCAGTGTACGATGGCATCTGTCCTTTCCCAAACGTGTAGCAACAGAATCAAGACACAATCGAGAAGAAAGCTGAAGGCCCCCTGTGTCACAATCACCTTATTAAATTGCAGGTGTGAGGGTTCTTCCAAACAACAGCAATGTAGTCACAGGGCACGGGGCCAGCCAGGGAACCTGCATTTTAACAAGGGCCTAAAGTTTGAGAATCCTTTTATCAAGGTTATGCAGTGGTGTCCAAATCTGATTATAAAAAGTACCTAAATAGCTCTGTGTGTGTGTACGTACAAATCTGATTATAAAAAGTACCTAAATAAGCTGGACATGGTGGCACATGCTTGTAATCCCAGTACTTGAAGGCTGAGACAGGAGGATCGCAGGTTTGTGGCCAGCCTCAGCTACTTAGTGAGGCTCTCCACAATTTAGTGAGACCCTGTTTCAAAATAAAGAATAAAAAAATAGGGCTGGGGGTGTAGCTCGGAGGTAGAATGCCTCTGGGTTCAATTCCCAGCACCACACACACCCAAAAAAAGTACCTAAATAGATAGGTGTGTGTGTGTGTGTGTGTGTGTGTGTGTGTGTGTGTGTGTGTATGTGTGTGTATTTCTGGGCATTGAACCCAGAGGCATTCTTCCCCTGAGCTATACCAAGCCTTATTTTATTAGTTATTTTGAAACAGGGTCTTGCTAAGTTACCATATGTTGGCCTCAAACCTGCAATCCTCCTGTCTCTGCCTCCCACGTACTGAAATTACAATGTGTGCCACTGCACCTGGCTTCCTCTTTTTTTCTTGAAAGCTTTTTTCTGTTCTCCTAGGCTGATTAGATTGTCTCTCATAGTCCTTACTGGCATTTAACAGTAGATTGTCTCTCATAGTCCTTACTGGCATTTAACAGTTTTATCGGTGGGGTTAGGAACTAGAAACCTAGATTTTGATTCATTGCATTCTAAGGGTTTTGTTTTGTTTCTTCTTTTGGTTGTAGTGGTTGAGAAATATGATTATGTGTTTCCAGAAAATGGCTTGGTAGCATACAAAGATGGGAAATTCTTGTGTAAACAGGTAGGTTTTTGGGTATTCAAACAACTGTACATTACTGTTAAAATGTTGTCTAAAAAGGCATTTGACCTTGAATGCCCCCTGGCAAGCTGAAGAATGGGTGGAAATGAATCTTCACTTTATATTCTTTAAGTTTTAAATTTTGAACCATGTGACTGTTACATATTCCAAAGTGTATCTAAAATTATTGTTTTAACTCTAATATTTCTGTTGTGATAGCAACCACTAGGGCAGGCTGCTCCACTATAAGCATTTTTAAAAGATACTATGTGGAGCTGGGCATGGTGGCACATACCTGTAATCCCAGTACTTGGGAGGCCGAGACAAGAAGATCATAGGTTCAAAGACAGCCTCAGCAAGTAGTGAGACTCATCAACCTAGTGAGACTCTGTTTCAAAAAAATAAAATAGGGCTGGGGATATAACTCAGAGGTAGAATGCCCCTAGGTTCAATCTATAGTATCACAAAAAAAAAAAAAAGCTACTATGTAGAGCAGGGTGTGATGATACATGCCTGTAATCCCAGTACTTGGGAGGCTGAGACAGGAGGATCACAGGTTCAAAGCCAGCCCCAGCAACTTATAGCGAGGCCCTCCACAACTTAGTGAGTGCCTGTTTCTAAATAAAAAAATAGAGCTGGGGTTCTGGCTCAGAGGTAGGATGCTTCTGGGTTCAATCTCTAGTATCACAAAAAGATAAAAGGTACTACTTAGCTCTTAGTAGTAAGATCATTGTGTTTAGACATAAGAGAAAGCTGAAGTGGAGTATATTTTCTGTCAGTGTCTGCAGATATTTTAATTGAATAAAAGCAACAGCAATAAGGCCTTTGGACCTTCCAGGAAGTGTTCGGAAGATAATGAATACAAAATGCTTGTGTAATGAGGCAGAAACGCTTTTGACTAGAGCCTTTGTGGTTGCCTAGCAGTTTCCACTAGAGGAAAGGGGAAAGAAGTAAAAGGCAGTGGGGCGTGGCGCTGTTCCCGCCACATCAGCCTCGGGACTTGCCAGCAATAGTGGCGAGGACCTAGGCTTGCTGTGAAGCAGCTGTTTTGAAACTACTTCCTGCGAAATCAAGTAACTCTGGTGTTTTCTTTACCTAGAATATTCAAGGTCACCTGGGTGAGGCCCTAGTCCAAGACTTAATCAACTATTGTCTGAGCTACATTGCAAAAATTAAACTCCCCAGGAAAAGGTGGGTTTGTGCAGAGCAGAGGGCTGCTGCAGTAGGGCGTGGTATCAGGTGGTGGGAAGTGCCCGCCACTTCAGGGAACACTGGAAACGTCTGCAAAGGTCATAGAAATGATGGCATGTCCCCTCGAAGGAAGTCTGTGCAGCCATTGAAACCCATCCACCCCGAAGGCTGCCTGGCAGAGGCGGCACCTATGCTACCGCACGTAAGGGCCATAGAAAGCCCAGATCCAGAGGCTTCTGCCTGGAGGCCTCCAGGCTGGATTCCACGCAAAGCCAAAGGTGGCTGGCCTGCAGCCTCAAACAAAATTGGAATTCATTGCCCTGCCCAGAAAGTCTGGTTTCTTATCTCGAAGCCTCTGGATTCCTGGCTTCTGCTGGGAAATCTGAAGCCCTGGCTGCCCTGGGCCTGTGCTCCCAGGGCCCTCGTTCCAGTCTCCCACAGCCCACTCCTCGCTTTCTGACCCTGCAGGCATTTGATTTGGAATCTGCCTCCTGGTTTGGATACTCTTACCATCTCAGTTCTCATGTTTAAAATAATAATAATTATGTGTAACAAGAACAGTAGAAAAGTGGGCAGTAAACAGACACAAATTCTAAGCGTGGCTGTTTCTTAGTGCTGAGACTGATTTTGAAAAACTCATTTCCTTCCCAGTTTTTGACACTTGCTAGGTAGCACCTTGCCATCAGGTGAGAAACATCTTCTGAGTGGGGGTTGGGTCTCGGGGCACACTGCACTGCAGAGGGTTAGGAGCCATAAAGCCAGGGCCTGCCAGGTGTGGTGGCGCATACTTGTAATCCCAGTACTTGGGAGGCTGAGACAGGATCACAGGTTCGAAGCCAGCCCCAGCAACATAGCAAGGCTCTCTGCAACTTTAGTGAGACCGTGTTTCCAAATAAGAAATAAAATCGAGCTGGGGGTATAACTTGGAGGTAGAATGCCTCTGTGTTCAATCCCCAGTACCAAAAAACAAATAAAAAGCTAAAATACACGTCTATCCCAGGTCCAGTCATCACTGCTTTGAGACAAGCATTAAGGGAGGATTTCAGGGGGGAAAAGGGACAAGACATAATTCTGTCCTGGAAGAGTTTGTCTCCTAGTGAGGGAGGCAGAGGTGCAGAGCTGGAATTCCAGGACGGTGTGAGATGCCCAGGGAACCCAGGAGCAGAGCTCGAGCAACCTTTTCCACACTTTATGTCAGCACCATGCGTATGGCCTACGTCGAATAGGCAGTAAGACCTCAGGGGGTCAGACCTTCAGGACAGAACTCTGTCTTGATAGACCACCCTAATCCTGTTTTTGAGAGACTTTCTGATGTGCTCTCCTCCCTCCATGCCTTGGGAATGAGTAATGTCCTTGAGTTGGGGAGATAACTGAGTTCTGATTTTGACAGGTTAGGATCCATAGCCCTATGGTCACCCCTGGGAATTGTCATCAGTTCCCCCTGGTATCTCAGTGGATATGTAGAAGGTATAGAGGACAGAGCTGGGTCTCCATCAACTCTTGGACAGGCTAGCTGGACACGGTGCCTTTTTCGATGTCTGTGGCACTGGGGATTGAACCCAGGGCCTCCCTGTGAGGCAAGTGCTCTACCCCTGAGCTACGTCCTCGGCCCCTGGACATAGGATCTTGGGAGAAGCATTGTCCTCGCTACTCATGTTTTATGTAGTATTTACCACCTCCTCTGTGAATTCAGCACAGCAGGGGATGAGAGTTGCTTCCAACTTATTTGATGAGTAGTTGTTGCTTCCCGGTTTACAAAGTACCTTCACATAAACTGGGACATTTTGAGGCAACGGGAGCAAGCGCTGTTGGCCTCTCTGTAGGTGAATAAGCGGAGGCTTGGAGAGGTGCCTGGTGCGAGCTGAGCTGGCCTGGAAGCAGGGCTTCCGCTCTGGCCCTGGCAGGTGGCCTCTCAGTACCTACAGTGACAGGTGGCTGGAGGTCAGGCCTGCCTGACTAAAATAGCAGAAAGAGGGCAGCCAGCGTGATTCAGAGGCTCACAGGCACCACAAGACGCTTCAGAGCGAAACACTGAAATTTCATTTGTCAGAATAAATACCTGGCTTACAAGTTATCTCAGCTTTTCAGAAATGATTCTGAGACAAACTGGAATCATGGTAGAAAAATGTTTTTAAACATCTTCATTTGAGCCAGGGGTGGTGGTGCACACCTGTAATCTCAGTACTCGAGAGGGTGAGACAGGAGGATCGCAGGTTCGAGGACAGCCTCAGCAAGTAGTGAGACTCTCATCAACCTAATGAGACCTTGTCTCAAAATAAAAACAAAATAGGGCTGGAGGTGTAGCGCAGAGGTAGAAGGCCCCTGGGTTTAATCCCCAGTACCACCAAAAAAGAACTTTATTCAAAGTAGCTAAGATAGTGTTAGGCTGTCCTCATTTTCTGTGATCACATCAAGCGTTTAGGAACAGTCTGCCCCTGGGTAAATTGAGTTTTCTCCGTTATTACTGAGGTATCTTGGACGATTCTCAGAGCCTTTCTGTGTAGCTTTGCTTAGTAAAATCAGTCTGTTCCAGAGCTCATTAGCAAAAGAGGTACCTGGGAAATATATTTGCAAACTCCTCAGGGACAACTGGCTGTTCTTGTAATACTGCTAGTCGTTTTCAAAGCTCTTTATAATTCTCTGCCCAACATCAGAACTGCCCAGGAGAAGAGTAATGTGAGCCAGAGGTGCAGTTTCAAATTTTCTGTAATCACATAAAAACAGAAAGGAACTAGTGAAATTACTCTTGCTAATATATCATATTTAACCCAATATAGCCAAGATATTTTTTTAAATATTCAATATAAATATAATGGTCAGTAGCCAGATGTAGTGATACACACCTGTAATCCCAGTATTTGGGAGGCTGAGACAGGATAATCACAAGTTTGAGACCAGCCTCAGCAATTTAGTGAGACCCTGTTAAAAAATAAAAAAAGGAGCCGGACATGGTGGCACATGCCTATAATTCTAGTACTTAGGAGGCTCAGACAGGAGGATTTCAGGTTCGAGGCCAGCCTCAGCAACTCAGGTTCACATCAACTTAGTGAGACCTTGTTTCCAACTAAAATAAAATAGGACTGGGGGGTATAGCTCAGAGGTAGAATGTCCCTGGGTTCAATCCCTAGCACCAAAAAAAAAAAAAAAAAAATCCAGGGGTGTGGCTTGGAGGTAGAAGAACATATGTTCTTCATCCTGAGTCTCTTATCTCAATCTAAGTAAGGTATTTCAGGGAACCTCTGTCCCCTTTCCCTCCCCAGGGGTACTTTCATTGAATTCCGAAACGGGATGTTGAACGTGTCCCCGATTGGAAGAAGCTGCAGTCAGGAAGAGCGCATCGAGTTCTACGAGCTGGACAAAGTGAGTCCTTCTGACCTGTCCTTGGGGACTGGCCGGGTTTACAAGAGCCAGATAAGACTCGGCAGGACTTTGCGGCCAAGATCTAAAGTGCACCTTCGAGGCTGCCATACAGTGGACAATTGGTGTCTCTTTGTTTTTTCTCCAGAAAGAAAATATAAGAAAAAAATTCGTAGCAGATCTGCAGAAGGAGTTCGCGGGCAGAGGCCTCACGTTTTCCATAGGTATGGTATATTCGGATGTTTTCCAGATTTCAGGACCCATTTGCCCGGAGTGGGGCGTGGGCCCCTGCGCTCCTGAGAGGGGCGGGTTGAGGTGCACGGACGAGTTCGTGAGCAGTCGGGTCCATAAAGGCACCGGCCGCTCTCCTCCGCATGATCAGCCACTCGGACTTGCCCTGTCAGAAATGGCTTCCGACTGCGGGCCTGTTCTGAGTCCTTGGCCGGGAGGACTCTTCCTTACTGCGAGCACTTGTCTTTAGTCACAACTTTGTGACCAAGAGTGAGAACTTATCCCCACACCTTCGGCAGAGAAGTCTGCAGTGAGCTCCAGACGGGAGAGAGGGACCGTGGGGCTCTGAGATGAATCACGCGGGGTGTCACTAGCAAGGGACCAGAGGAGACAGCCCGTTGCTTTTACAGAGCAAGAAACTGAGGCCCAGAACAGAGGAGACGCTTGTCCAGGCTCACAAAGCTCGCGTTTGCTACGACAGAGCCGTGTGCGAAGTCTGTTATCTGATGAGGAGGTCTCCTGTGGTTGGGTGTCTCTGTCTTGTTGTTTGGTAGAACACTCCGTTAGATGCTTGGCTTTTTTTTTTTTTTTTTTTTTTTTTTTTTTTTTTTTTTTTTTTTTTTTTTTTTTTTTTTGTATTAAGGGATGAACTCAGAGGCATTCTTACCACCAAGCTACACTCCCAGCCCTTTTTACTTTTTACTATGAAACAGGGTCTTCCTATGTTGCTGAGGCTGCCTTAAACCTGCGATTCTCCCACCTCAGCTTCCCAAATATTGGGGTTATAGGCATGCACCATTGTGCCTGCCTTGTCTTTTTTTTTTTTTTTGTGGTACAGGGGATGGAACCCAGGAGCACTCTACCTCCAAGCCCCATTTTATTCTTTTTTTATTTTTGAAACAAGATCTCACTAAGTTGCTGAGGCTGGCCACAAACCTGCAATCCTCCTGTCTCAGCCTCCCAAGTACTGGGATTACAAGTATTCGCCACCACACCCAGCTCTTGTCAGATGTTTTAAACAAACTCGTTTCTCTGTTGATACTGACAAGTCTTTCCTTAAAGTCCTCTCATTACGATAGCTTTAGTAGATGTACAGGTGGTAAGAAGACTGGAATTGCAAGGGAATTATGTGTAATGCATGAACGGGTGGGTTTTTAAGTCTTCCTGAACTGTAGCATGGACATCTTTCTAAGCGTGCTTTGAAAGGATTTTTTGTTTTGTTTTGCTTTGTTTTTGTGGTACTGGAGCTTGAACCCAGAGGCATTCTACCTCTAAGCTCAGCCCTTTTTTACTTTTATTTCTATTTATTTTTAATAATCATCATTTTTTGTTTTGAAATGGGATCTCCACTAGGTTGCTGAGAGTCTCGCTAAGTTGCTGAGGCTGCGATCCTCCTGTCTCAACCTCCCAAGTCCTGGGATGGATTATAGGTGTGCACCACTGCCCCGGCTAACAGGCTTTTTGTGGCGGGTGAAAGCTGCCCGCACGTCCCCTTCAGCGTGGTCTCCCCGTTTCCTGTGAGACGCGCTGGCTGCAGGCTGCTTCCAGCGTCTCCACTGGGAGCCTAAGCTCCAGAGTCCTCGCCGGGGCTTCATTTAAACTCACCCGCTTGCAGAGCTCTCGAGTACAAATACCTTGCTCACTCGGAGTCGGCATTCCATGTCCCATCTTGGGACCCAGACAAAATAATGTTATAAAAGACACAGCACAGAATTCATTTCTGGAGCCTGTCCCTGAAGTAGTGTAAACTAGCAAATTCGGGTGTTGAAAGCCAGCCTTGGCGGTCTAGTGACCGACACGAGTGAAAGGTCAGTGTTCTTCAGTGACATCGCCTCAGCCTCGCTTCCTGGTGCTGGGGAGGGGGCAGCACCCGGGGTCTCACTCTCCACCAAGCCACACCCCACCCCACCCTCGCCAGCCTCTTTTGTGTGTGTGTGTGTGGTATTGGGGATTGAACTCAGGGGCATTCTTTCTCCCCCAGCCCTATTTTTTATTCTTTATTTTGAAACAGGGTCTCACTAAGTTGCGGAGTGCCTCACTAAGTAGCTGGGGCTGGCCCCGAACCCCCAATCTTCCGCTCTCAACCTCTTTTTCATCTTTTGTTTTTGTGCCCCCCCCCCACCTGGCAGGAGGCCAAATCAGCTTCGATGTCTTTCCTGACGGGTGGGACAAGAGGTATTGCCTGAAGCATGTGGAAAACGACAGTTATAAGACCATTTATTTCTTTGGAGACAAAACCATGCCAGTAAGTATGAAAGTGTCTTCGTGATTTTGTTGCTCAGTTTCTGCCTGGGGGGGAAAAACAGCAATGGGCTGAGTCCAGTCCCTAGCACCAAAAAAAAAAGGGAGGGGGGAGCAAAAGCCTTGACTAGACATTTCCCCAAACCCCCAAAAAGACATACAGATGGGCCGAGGTATGTTAAAAAAAAAAAGTCATCACTAATGATCAGAAAAGTGGAAATCTGCCAGGTGTGGTGGTGCACACTTGTAATCCCAGCATTTGGGAGGCTGAGACAGGAGGATCCAGGTTCTCGGCCAGCCTCAGCTACTTAGTGAGGCACTCCGCAACTTAGTGAGACTCGGTTTCAAAATAAAGAATAAAAACTAGGGCTGGGGGTATAGCTCAGAGGTAGAATGCCCCTGAGTTCAATCCTCAGTACCGAAAAAAAAAAAAAGAAAAGTGGAAATCCAAACCCCCCCTTATACCTGCTAGAATGGCTGTTTAAAAAACAAAACAAGCCAGGTGTGGTGGTGCACACGTGTACTTGTAATTCTAGTACTCTGGAGGCTCACAGTTTTAAGGACAGCCTCAGCAATTTAATGAGGCTCTCAGCAACCTAGTGAGACCCTGTTTCCAAATAAGTAAAATCAGTCTAGGGATGTGAGGTCAGAGGTAGAATGCCTCTGGGTTCAGTTCCCAGTACCACAAAACATAAATAAGTAAATGTTAAAAAACAAAACAAAATATAAATGCTGGCAATAGAGTAGAGAAATTGGTACACCCATTTATCCATGGGAATGTTCAATGGTAGAGACAAGAATGAAAATTATATGGCAGTTCTTCAAAAAGGTACACGTAGAATTACATATGATCCAGGATTCCCACTTCTGGGTACATCCCAAAAGAACTCAAATCAAGATTTCAGAGAGACCTGCTCTTCAAATGGGTATGCATTTCACTACAAGAAGCATCTTCCCACTGGGGTGGAAAAGGTCTCGTTCTCATTCCCCAGTGAAGGAGGGGAGCACTTGCCCTTGTATTTTTGGGTTTCGCTTTCCAGTCCTGGGGATTGAACTCAGGGCCTCCCACACGTCAGCAAGGGCGTAGCTGTCACTGAGCGATGTCCCTACCCTCAGCCTTGGGTTTTGTTTTTTTTTTGTAGTTGTTGTTTTTGGTTTTTTTTGCAGTACTGCAGATTGAACCCAGGGGCATTCTACCTCCAACCTACACCCCCTAGTCCTATTTTTTATTCTTTAAAAAAAAAAAAAAAGGTCTTACTAAGTTGCAGAGAGCCTCACTAAATAGCTAAGGCTAGTCGCAAATCCGGATCCTCCGGTCTCAGCCTCCCAAGTACTGGGATTACAAGCGTGCACCACCACACCCGGCTCTCAGCCTTGTTCTTTTTTTTTTTTTTTTTTTTTTTTTTTTGCGGTACTGGGGATTGAACTCAGGGGCATTCTACCTCTGAGCTACACCCCCAGCCCTATTTTTTTATTCTTTATTTTGAAACCGAGTCTCACTAAGTTGCGGAGTGCCTCACTAGGTAGCTGAGGCTGGCTTCAAACCCGGATCCTCCGGTCTCAGCCTCCCGAATGCTGGGATTACAAGCGTGCGCCACCACGCCCGGCTTCAGCCTTGTTCTTAATGACAGAAATGGTTGATCACCACATACCTTTGTTGAGCTGCATTAGATGAATAAAGGTCACTGTCTGGCTTGATGCCTTCTTAAAACTTAAGCTAATGATATGAAACTCAGGACCTGAGGAATTTCAAGGAGTTTTCTCAGTCCTCCCAGCTTGGTGCCGTTTCTTACAGGCGAGGAGAGCCATTAAGACATGCTGCAATAGATTTTTTGTGACGATAACATTTGTGCAGTGCGAAAATAGGCATCTAGAAGCCTCGGGTGGAACTTTGCAGAATGGAATGCTGCTCCTGGGGCATCAGACAATGATCAGCGGGTTTTCTGTTCTCTTTAACCATTGCATTACCACGCATTGATTCTGTTTCTAAAATCTTACCTGGTTTTTAAAACTCAGTGCTATTGTGTGTGTGTGTGTGTGTGTGTGTGTGTGTGTGTGTGTGTGTGTGTGTGTTACTGGGGATGGAACCCAGGGGCATTCTACCTCCGAGCTACATCCCCAGCCCTAATTTTTATTCTTTATTTTGAAACAGAGCCTCACTAAGTAGATGAGGCTGGCCGAGAACCCGGACCTCCTATCTTGGCCTCCCAAGTACTGGGATTACAGGTGTGCGCCACCACACCCGGCTGAACAGTCGATACTATTTAATGGAGGGTTTTCCCATGATTGTAAATTATTATCCATGTAGTGTAGAAAATTAAAAACCATTTAAAGAAGAAAGGGAAAGTCACCTGTAGCCACAGGTGATCAGCTGAGGGCCTCCTCCAGGCCTTTCCTTGCATCCATGCCTTCTAGGAACTGGGATCCCTGCATGCTTGTTATCCTTAGCTTTTCTTTTAACATATTTTATTCTTTCGTCTCAATGAATATTCTTTGAAAACAGTTTTTTTGGGGGGTGGGGTACTGGGGATTGAACCCAGGGGCATTCTACCTCCGAGCTATACTCCCAGCCCTATTTTTTATTCTTTATTTTTAAACAGGGTCTCACTAAGTTGCGGAGTGCCTCACTAGGTAGCTGAGGCTGGTGACGAACCCGGATCGTCCGGTCTCAGCCTCCCAAATGCTGGGATTACAAGCGTGCGCCACCACGCCCGGCTCCTATTTTATTTTTTATTTGCTAAGTTGCTAAAGGTCTAAGTTGCTGAAGCTGGTCTTGAACCTTTGATCCTCCTGTCTCAGCCTCCACAGTACCACCATGCCAGGCTTGAAAACAAAAGTTTCTAATGATTGTATAATCTTCTCATTTAGGCTTAGCTTATTTACCCGTGTCCCTAGTAGAAGCACAGTTGAGTGAACGTTCCATGGTGAACATTCTTGCATGATTCTTCGCCCTCTTCTCTGATCCTTTAGCCAGTGGTCTCCTAAAAATGGGAATCACGGTGCAGCCACCTAAACCTACACACTTCAGTTCTTGGAACTTTCAGCTCAGAACACTCTTAACTCCAGCTCCCAGCTTTTCACACTGGGGGTGGCCTTTCTTTCCTGCTTCTATCACCGGCCAGCTTCCAGGCGAAGGCCACTTCCCTGCATTTCTACAGCGGCCAGGCAGCCTCCTCTTCTCCAGCAGCACGGCCTCCCTCGGGCAGGGTCAGCTGTGACCCTGGCTGCCTGTGCTCTGAGCAGCTCTGGTGAGCAGAGTGAAGAAGTAAGGCGTTGCTTTTCCAAGTACGTGTCACTCTAGAAACCCCCTGGTCCTCCCCGGCAGCCACCGTCACCCGCAGTGTTTTCTAAGACACAGTGCTGAGGGCCCGGGCCTCACAGAGACAGCCAGCCCCCCCCCCCCCCCCCCCCCCCCCCCCCCCCCCCCC
>PVLC010010618.1:0-10439 GCA_004027655.1 Graphiurus murinus | reverse complement strand
CCTGTGTTTTCTTTGCCTTTTTTTTTTTTTTGGCAGTACTGGGGATGGAACCCACGTGCGCTCTACCACTGAGCTCCGTCTCTAGCCCCATTTTATTTTATTTTTATTTTGAGACAGGGTCTGCTGCTAAGTTGCAGCAGCTGGCCTCGAACCTATGATCCCCATCCCAGCCTCCTAAATAGCTGGGATTACAGGCGTGCACCACCTCACCCAGCTTCTTAACTTATTTTTCAGAGTACGCTGCATATGTCTTTGCAAACCCTGGAAATGCTTTCTGGAGGGAGGCAGCAGGCACCCACCTGTACGTCCACACAGACATACAGCTGAAGCACCCTCCCACGTCTGCACTGCAGAAGGGCCTTTATTCTGGTGATCTTTATAGCCCTGGAGATTGAACCCAGGAGCATTCTACCTATGAGCTACATCCCTAGCCCATTTTATTTTTAACTGTGAAACAGGGTCTTGCTAAGTTGCTGAGACTGTCCTTGAACCTGCGATCCTCCCGTCTGAGCCTCCCAAGTACTGGGATTACAGGCGTGTGCCGATGCGCCCAGCTTAGAGAGGGGCCTTAAAGACACCTGCATGGAGGAACTTGGAGGAGGGACACAGGGCGGAGAACCTTCCCTTTGCAGCAGACAATGGGCAACAGGTGTGTCTGTGTTCACCAGGTCGGCTGCATGGAGCGGGCCTCTGCCTACCACGACCGGAAGTACAAGGCTGGGGGCAGTGAGGGCTGGGGTGCAGCCCACTGGTTTGCACTAGCACAGCACATGAGGCGGCCCTGGGTTCCATCCCAGCCCCACTGAAAAACAGAAAAATAAAAAAAAGGACTGGGGGTATGGAGGAGTGCTTAGGCCAGAGAAGAGGACGGATTGGAGATGGGGTACACTTAAGAGTTTTCAAGCGCGGTGCCGTAGTGCATGCTTGGAACCCCAGTATTTAGGAGACTGAAGCAGGAGGATCGCCTCAGTAACTCAGCGAGACGGTCTCAGAATAAAAAATGAATCGGGCTGGGGGTGTAGCTCAGAGGCAGAATGCCCCCGGGTGTGTTCAATCCCCAGTCCCACCCCCAAAAAAAGAGTCCTCACGGATCCAGGGACAGCCCAAAAGCCCAGGGGGGAGGCACAGGCCACCAATGCCCTCCAGGCCCGAGGACGCGCAGCCTGCTCTGAGTTCCCAGACACTCAGGAAGGAAGGATGTCAGCCAAGGGTCCAGCCCTGGACTTCCTTCCTGGAGCAAAGGGGCCCCCGGCCTCCAGGGACACTTCCCCTGACAAACAACAGGAGACGGGCTCCCAGGCCACCGTGCGCCCCCAACTCCCAAGGGCGCCCCCCACAGGCCAAATACAGAGGGTGCTTGGACGCACCCCTGCAGATCTAAATTCTATGTGCAGTCTGCTCCCCAGGGACCCCCACCACCACCACAGACACACACAGGAACCTGGCTCACACCAGGACACGAGCACAGACCAGCTGTGGCTTGCAGCTGCACACTCCCACCCCGAGAGCACACAGAAACAACTCCCAGGCGGGTCACAGGCAGAGTCGTGCCTGCCTGCGCGTGCACACACACACCCGCCCCAGACCCAGCCCGGCAGGCACGCACACCGTCCCCAGCCTCTGGCCACTCACTCAGAGATGTGCAGGAAGATGTCGGGGCCACCGTCGGCTGGGGTGATGAAGCCGTGGCCCTTGGATCGGCAGAAGCATTTGCACACGCCTTTGTAGACGGGGCCCTGGGAAGCCCGCACCGTCCTGCCAGAGAGGGAGACGGAGGTGTCAGGGCCCCCACCGGCCCTCCACTCTCCTGGGGCACACCCCGCTCATCCCAGCCGCTGCCCACAGCTGTGCCCAGGGGGAGTCCTGGCTGTGTACAGATCACCCGAACACACACACAGGTTGTGCAGTGCACGACCCTGGCAGCCATTCACAGATTCTGGTCAGAGTGACTCTCTGGATGACCCTGGCTGGTTTCCCCATGTAGAAGGAAGGGGTGGAAAGCGGGGCATGGTGGCGCACGCTTGTCATCCCAGTACTTGGGAGGCTGAGTCAGGAGGGTCGCAGGTTGGAGGACAGCCTCAGCAAGTAGTGAGACTCTCATCAACCTCTGTTTCAAAATAAAAATAAAAAGTCGGGCGTGGTGGGACACACTTGTACTCTCAGTACTTGGGAGTCTGAGACAGGAGGATCCGGGTTCATGGCCAGCCTCAAGCTGCTTAGTGAGGCCCTCCACAACTTAGTGAGACTCTGTTTCAAAATAAAGAATAAAAAATTGGGCTGGGGGTGTAGCTTGGAGGTAGAATGCCCCTGCCTTCAATCCCCACTATCGCAAAAATAAATAAATATAAAAAACAGGTCTACGGACATAACTTGGAGGTAGAATGCCACCAAAAAAAAAAAAAAAGGAGTGGGTCGAACTAGAAGATCTCTAGCATCCCTCCAGAAAATACTAATTTTTTTTTTTTTTTTTTTTTTTTTTGGTACTGGGGATTGAACTCAGAGGTACTCTACCTCCAAGCTACACCCCCTTTTGACTTTTTGTTTTGAAACAGGGTCTCTCTAGGTTGCTGAAAGTCTAAGTTGCTAAGGCTGGTCCTGAACTTGTGATCCTCCTGTCTCGGCCTCCCAATTACTGAGATTACAAGTGTGCGCCACCACGCCCGGCCCACACCCGGCTTATTAACATCCCATGGGTCCTTCTCAGCCCTGCGGCCACCCTGAGACTGTCCCCATGGCTCAGCCAATTTAAGCCCAGGGGCTTCCCACCCGCTGCCCCCGGCTCCTGACGGTTCCTATGGGCTGGGCAGTTGCCTGTGAGTGTAGACCAGCCCTGCCCCCCGCCCCGAGACTTGCCCAGGGCCTGCTGGACCCCGCAGTGACCAGAGGCACAGGATCTCAGCCCCAGGCCGCGGCCCTGTCTCAGGGAGTGTCCGCACCACCGAGACTCACGCGGAGAAGGTCCTTGTCCTTCGAGTGGGCAGTGGGCTGGGGACCACGTTGCCCCGCAGCGGGGACGGCGAGCGCTCTCGGGCCCGAGGGGTGTCCAGCAGCCCGATGGAAGCCGGGTGCGTGGGGGGCTGTGACGGCGGCGGGGGCTCAGATGACATTGCTGACCTGGAGAGAGACGGGGGACTCTCAGGGGCCACGTCTCGGGGGGGGGGGAGGGCACCCATGCTCCTCTCCGAGTCTGGGATCAGGTGCCCACCCCGGGCTTCCTCGGCAGCCACAGGCCCCCTCTACCACCGCTCTGAGAGACAAGGCCGGGCTGCCCGTGACAAGGATGACGTCGGTCCCTTCTGTGTCCCCAGTGGCCAGCATGGACCCTGGCCTTCTTAGGAGGCTGTGAGAGGGAGGAAAGTGGGCCAGGAACCCACAACTGCTAGCCCAGAACCCAGCCGCGCAGTAAACACCTTCACAGGTCCAGTGCCCCTGCTGCCAACCTCCGCCAAGAAGCACAGGAGGCAAACTCAGGGCCCCCCGGGGAACACCAGCACGCTCTGAAGGGTGTGGGCTCAAAGGCCCAGAAGGAACCCCAAGAGGCCATTACCAGCCTGCACCCAGGAACGGGAGGCAGAGAGAGCATGCCAGAGACCCAGCAGGCCCCACGCACAGGGCCAGGTGCGGGCAACTAGCTTCCACCAGGCCGGAGCAGGCCCCTGCTCCAACAGCGAACCCCCTCAGGAGACCCCTGACAGAACTGGGATGTGGCCAGCCCCAGCAGGTGCATCCCCCAGCCCCCACCTCGCTTTTAGCAATTCTGCAGACAGCAGGGCCTGGCCACTGTACCCAGCGGACACTGTGGTGTGTGCCCAGCCCAGGCTCCTCCGGGCAGGAGGGAGGAGCAGCAGACCGGGCTCGCAGGCCCTGGGTAAGTCCTTTCCCCTCTCTGGATTCAGTTTCCACACCCAGGAAGCCGACAGCACAGTGAGCTTGGCTCAGCACCTGCTCGGGGCAGGTGACAGGGCCACAGGGTAGGTGCAGCAGAGGATGACACTGCCAGCCAGCCAGGCTAGGGGCCAGGCCTGAACTCAAGAGCCACTCAGGAGCCGGGCATGGTGGCACACGCTTGTAATCCCAGCATTCGGGAGGCTGAGACTGGAGGATCCGGGTTCGTGGCCAGCCTCAGCTACCTAGTGAGGCACTCTGCAACTTAGTGAGACTCGCTTTCAAAATAAAGAATAAAAAATAGGGCTGGGGGTGTAGCTTGGAGGTAGAACGCCCCTGAGTTCAATCCCCAGTACCAAAAAAAAAAAAAGAGCCACTCAGGTTTCCCGGCCACGTGGGGCACAGGCATCCCTGGAGAGGTTTGCTGCAGCTTCCATCGGATACGCAAATATTCAATTTTAGCTGGGTCTGGTGGTGCACACTTGTAATCCCAGTACTTACGAGGCTGAGACAGGATTGCAGGTTTGGGGCCAGCCTCAGCTACTTAGGGAGGCCCTCTGCAACTTAGTGAGACCATGTTTCAAAAATAAAGAATAGAGCCGGGCAGGGTGGCGCACGCTTGTAATCCGAGCATTTGGGAGGCTGAGACCGGAGGATCTAGGTTCTCAGCCAGCCTCAGCTACCTAGTGAGGCACTCCGCAACTTAGTGAGACCTTGTTTCAAAATAAAGAATTAAAAATAGGGCTGGGGATGTAGCTCGGAGGTAAAATGCCCCGGAGTTCAATCCCCAGTACCGCAAAAAAAAAAAAGAATAAAAAATAGGGCTGGGGGTATAGCTCGAAGGTAGAACGCCTCTGAGTTCAATCCCCTGTACTGCAAAAAAAAAAAAAAAGAATAAAAAAAATAGGGCTGGGGGTGTACCTCAGAGGTAGAATGCCTCTGGGTTCAGTCCCCAGTACCACAAAAAAAAAAAAAAAAAAAAATTCAAATTTAAAATACAAAGCCAGGCAAGGTGGCCCATGCTTATAATCCCAGTACTTGGGAGGCTCAGACAGGAGGGTGACAGGTTCACAGCCAGCCTCAGCAACTTAGTGAGACCCTATTTCAAATTTAAAAAAATAAAAATAAGGCAGGGGGTGTAGCTCAGAGGTAGAATGTCCCTAGGTTCAATGCCCAGCACCACAAAAACAAAACCAACAAACCAAAAAATATGAAGAACTATCTTAATCCCAGGAGCCTGCCTATAAAAGGAAGTTTCCAGCTACTTCTGGAAGAGCCGGGCAGCTCCATCCCCTGGGCCATCGGCAGGGGCCTGCCGCCCGCCCCAGCCCAGCCGGGATCCCTCTCCCCCCCCCCCCCCCCGGCACTCCCCCATACTCCCCTGTCAGGACTCAGCTCTGGGTGGCTGGGAGGGGGCGCCGGCTGGCCTTCTGGAGGAAGTGACATCGCTACCTCAGCTGCAGCCGCAGCCGCAGCCTGGCAGCTCGTGAGTCCCCGGAGCCCCCACCTTGGAAAGGCCCGGGCAGCTGGGCTGGCCGTCAGCGCTCCAGCATGACCACCAGGCCAGGTCATAGAGTCCTAGAATGTTCCAAAGCCCGGAGTTCTGGAAAGAAGGCTAACCCAGGGAGGAGAGGAGAGGAGAGGAGAGGAGAGGGCCCCCTACCCCACCACCACCACCTCCACCGTACACAGGACCGAAAGGGCCTTGTGACACAGCCCTTACCTTTTTATCTTTTTTTTTTTTTTTTTTTGGTGATACTGGGGATTGAACTCAGGGACAGTCTATCTCCGAGCTACACCCCCAGCCCTATTTCTTATTCTTTATTTTGAAACAGGGTCTCACTAAGTTGCGGAGGGCCTCCCTAAGCAGCTGAGACTGGCTGCAAATCAGCAATCCTCCTGCCTCAGTCTCCCAAGTACTGGGATGACAAGTGTGTGCCCCCACGCCTGGCTTTTTTTCTTTTTTTTTCTTTTGGTGATATTGGGGATTGGACCCAGGGGCATTCTACCTCCGAGCTATGCCCCCAGCCCTATTTTATTTTTATTTTGAAATAGGGTCTCGCTAGGTTGATAACTCACTACTTGCTGAAGCTGTCCTCGAACCTACAATCCTCCTGTCTCAGCCTCCCAAGCACTGGGGTTACAGGCTTACCTGGCCCCGCCCTTCCCCCTTCTAACCACTCTCCCTCCCTCCCTCTTGCCTCTTAAGAGTCAGCCGCAGCTGACTTCAAATCCTACCAGCTGTCAGCTCTGTGGTCTCAAGCAAGTTACTTAAGCTCTCTGGTTTCTCGGTTTCTGATCCGGTAAATGGGAATTCTAACAGTCCAGACTCCACAGCGTCGTCACGAAGTTGAAAGAAATAAGAGACGCTGGGCATGGGCGCCCAACCTGCCCAGAACAAGTCAGCAACAACTGTCAGCCACGCCTGTGGTCGTATCTGTCATCATAAAGTCACTCAAGGAATATGTGCCCCGTACCCACAGGAGACTCGGGGGCGAATCTGGAGCCAGAGGATAAAGAGATAAATAAATATATGAGCAAAGTCATCACTGCTTGCTGAAATAACCACAGAGAGGAAACAAAGCAAAGGTGGGGTGCTAGCTGAGTGAGGGGCAAGCTGGAAGACGGAGCCAGCCACGTGAAGAATGGAGGTGAGGGGACAGCCGTGCAAAGGTCCTGGGGTTGGCAAGACCCCAGCTGTGACTGCAGGTCACCAGGGAGACTCGGCAGGGCAGGGATGCGGGGTGAGAGGGGAAGGCGGCGGGGAGGCGGGGCCAGGAAGGAACTGTGTTCCTCGCTGACTTCACCCTGCCGCTGTCATCTCATTGTGTGACTCCTTTCCACACCCGTGTGCCTCTCTGCCCACACACCTCCCAGCACCGCCTCTGCCTGGGCTAAAGAGAGAGGCCCCTCTCCCCTCGTGAGGGCCATGCAGCGTCCCTCTGCACCCCAAGGGCTGGCCCAGGGTGCAGTTCAAAGGTTCCTTCTTCCCCGGTGTGGCTGGTGTCCCGGTGCACAGAGGCGGTGCTGAATACCACACCCACGGTCGCGGATGCTGGAAGAGACGGACGGGCACAGGTGGGGGCACAGGTGGGCACCTGGAGTCTTGAACCCTCCCCCCCCAGCCCCTCGGGGACCACCTGGGCCGGACAGCCAGGGCATGGCCAGGGCAGACTGGCTAAGAGCCAGGCCAGAGAGAGAGCAATGTGTGGCCTCAACCCAGGGGACAGGGCCAGAGTCCAGTTATGGGGGGGGGGGTGGACAGCTAGTCACCCAGGTCCCCCCACACAGGACAGGACGGGGGCGGCCCCACCCACCAGCACGGCTATCCCTGCAGCATGCGGTGGCCTCACACACAGTGCCCCCCAGGGAGGCGGGGCCCCCAGGGACCGGCCCCTGCGCCCCTTCAACGGAGGCCAGTGGGGTAAAGGTCAGGCTGGCAGGCGGCTCTAGGCCAGGCCCCGGTGGCCGGCAGTGACAATTCAGACCAAATGTCACAGCCAAAGCAGGCCACGCCGGCTGGGCTGTGCACACCTGTTTAAATGCATGTGCACACCCAGAGGTGTGTGTATCTGCACACGGGCAGAGGTGTGCACTCAGATGTACGGGGTTGTCTGCGTGTATCTGCATGTATCTGCCTGTGCACGCACAGCTGTGTACACGTGAGAATCCACGTACACAGGCCGCTGTCCTTGTGCATAGCATGGGCAGGACCGCCCCATGCCTCTGGCAACCACAGTGAGACCCCCAAGGCCACGCCCTCCTCCTAGACAGCTGCAGCCCCTGGGTGCAGGAAACAGAAAACAAGACGGGCTGCACTGTGTGTGGGGGGGGTGAGGCAAACCAGGGGCGGTGGGCAACGCCACCGTCAGCCCCCCAGCTCTGATGAGTGTCCCATCAAGGGGGGCTGGGCCCTGGGGTGCAAGAAGCCACTCCCACCGTGAATGTCCCCAGGGAGGGGTGTGTCAACAGGGCTTCCACCCTGAGAACTCCAGGGAGAGGGGGGGCCTCAGCCCAAAATAGCCTGGGAATTTTCCACAGGCCCTGAGCTTTTCCTGGAAGGTTCTGGAGTTGAGCGGGGCACGGGGCTCTGGCCTGCCTCGCCCCCCCACCCTTGGGACCCCACAGCCAGGGACCAGGAGCCTTTCCTGCAGGCCCCCTACCAGCGCTCCGCCGCACCCTCCTGCCCTCCAGGCCTGGGCCACAGGTCTCCCGAGCCAGGCAGCCAGGTGCTTATTCGGGAGGGGGCCCTGGGTGCCATCTGCCATTCACGCCTTCGTGGGAGGGCGCGCACGGCACCAGGCTGCTGTCTTCTTCGAGCTGAGTGGAGCGGGCAAGAGGGCAGTCAAGCCACAGGCTCTGTTCCTGGGTGGGGTGCTGGGACACCCCCCAGCCCAGTGGACATGAGGCCAACTGGGGGAGGGGACAGGGCAGGCTCACCCACAGCCTCTGTGAGGACTCTACTGAGTAAGCAGATGCGTTACCTAGATTTTTCCTTTTTTTTTTTGTACTAGGGATTGAACCCAAGAGCATTCTACCTCTAAGCTACACCTATTTATTTATTTATTTATTGCTTTGAAACAGGGTCTCCCTAAGTTGCTGAGGGTCTCACTACGGCTGGCCTCCAACCTGCAATCCTCCTGTCTCTACCTCCCAAGTACTGAGATGACAGGTGTGCACCACTACACCTGGCCATACATTACCCATCAGCCCAAGGGTGTGGGGGGGGGCAGTTACACTCCCATTTCATAAGGCACCCAGGGATCTCTGGGGAGAAGGTTCAAAGGCAGATCCTGCAGATGAGGATGAGATCTGAGACCTTTCTTTCTTGCTTGCTTTCTTGCTTTCCTTCTTGTGTGTGTACACCAGTGTGTGCGTGCATCCTGGGAATGGAACTCAGGGGTCTCCCACAAGCTGAACGGGGGCTTCCCCCGAGCTACACCCCCAGCCCCCAGAGGCTCTTCCAGAGGGATATAATGTGTTTCTAAGGGGGCTCCCACGTGGGCAGCACGGAGGAGCGGCTCGGACCCTTCCACTTCCACTCGGGCGGAGGGGAGCTGGACAGCTGAGCGAGGCTCCAGCAAGTTACCTAGCGCCCCTGGATTCCTGGTCCAGAAACTGGAAGAGACCCCTGGGCCTCCCGGGCCCCAGCCCAGCTGCGCCCGGGCCTGGCAGAGCTGAGCGCACGCGGGCGGGGGAGGGGCGGGTCAGCTGAGCGGGGACAGAGGGGACCCTGGAAGCCACAGAGGCCGAGAACGAGCCAGAGGTTGACACAGCGTCCGGCGGGCCCGGCCACACTCCGCTCCATTGTTTCCGAGAGAGCGGGGATCTGGCGAGGACGGGGGGCCGGGGTGAGCGCCCCGCGGGCGGCCGAGGAGTGCAAACGACGCGAGCTCGTGTGGTGTGGAGGCGCCCTCCGGGCCCCACCCGCCCCGGCCACCATGCCCGGCCCGACGCTCCCTCCGGGAACAGCCCCCCAACACACACCCGCTGGGGCCCGCGTGCCGGGAAGAGGCCGGAAGCCCGCGGAGCAGCCTAGCGGGAACCCGGGGTGTTCCTCCCACGTCGCCGCCGCCTGGCTGACCCCATCAGCACCCCGACGGCAGCACCCCGACGGGTCCCGGGCAGGGGACCCGCGGTCACCCACCGCCCCGACGCGCCGGGATGGTGCAGAGCTCAGCCTGGAAGCCCATCCAGGGGGAGCCAAGCCCGCCTTCCTAACAGAACCGAGCCCTGCTGCCCCGCTCGGTCCTCCCGGTTCGACCCTCCTCCATCCGCCGTCCCACTCTGTGACCCCAGGCAGGCGGGCCCGCCGCGCCGGGCCTCAGTTTCCTCCCTCTGTCCAAGGGACAGGAATGGCGCGGCGCCCCCAAGGGCGCGGGTGGGCGGAGCCGGGTGCGCCTGTGTTCCATCAACAATAGTCGCGCTCCAGTGACAGGCGCTGGGCGATCTGAGTTAAAAAAAAAAAAACCTTCCCAACCACCCCCTTCACACCAACCGAATGTCCCGGCTGCCACTCAGCAGAACAAAGAAAGGCTGTTCCCCTTCCCGGGGACTCGCCCGCAATCCCACCCCAGGACCCCAGGACCCAGACTGGGCCTGCACTCAGATCCCCCACCAGCTACCCTGGGCCAGTGGGGTGGCGAGCCACAGACACCCCACCCACCCAGGCCGCCCCGGGAGGGGTCCGCGGAGGGAGGCGACGGCTCCAAAAGGGCCCCTTGCCCAAGGAGGGTAAGGCTGCGCTGGGTCTTTAAAATTCAGTCCCAAGGGCCCCCAAGGGTCCTTGTTGAAAAGTTGGGGACTTAAGACGACATGGGATCACCCGTGGACAATTACAAACCCGGGGGTGGATTCCAAGAGACTGGCAATCAGGGAGGGCCTGCGTGGCCAGGAGAATTCAGAAATATCAAAACAGCCAGGAGAAGGGAAAAAAAAATATGGAACGTCTCTCCGGGCACTGGACTAGCCAGCTCTTTTTACACACACACACA
Source organism: Graphiurus murinus (assembly GCA_004027655.1). Taxonomy (NCBI): domain Eukaryota; kingdom Metazoa; phylum Chordata; class Mammalia; order Rodentia; family Gliridae; genus Graphiurus; species Graphiurus murinus. The sequence goes on along the minus strand of PVLC010010618.1, from coordinate 60 downwards.
CACCCCTTTCTGCTGGGGAAAAGTTTTGTCTCCAGGCTGCAGACGAGGCTCCGAGGGGGC